>JASDQU010818735.1:46699-59204 GCA_032191745.1 Picea mariana | reverse complement strand
ACAACTCCCTGTGTTCAAGCACCCACTTGAACCTCTGAGGACAACAATCCTCCTTAGCACCTCCCAACCACCCTGAAATATCAATTTTTTCTACTGAAACTTATTATAGTGATATAATGTTCATCAATGGCTTACCAATCTCATCACTGTTCTGCTACACTGCCCTCCTCTGTCTACCTCATTGTCTTCCTGCACTCATGCCTTGCACTTTTTGTTCTTCTTCCTTTTATGCTCTGTGCGCCATGTCCATTCAATGCACCATTCCTCTTCTGAGTATTTCAGCTGCTGCACATTGCCTCCTTCTACATGCCTGAATCAGTCTCAACAGCAGCCCACATCTCTTCTTTGTTCTACATTCTTATAGTCTCTGTGCACCTTGTGCATGCTATATGCGCAATCCTTCTGCATACCCTTCACAATGCTTCTACATGCTCTCCCCATGTTGAGTGCTCTTCCTGATCATCATTGCAACTCTTCAACTTCTCTGGCTGTTCAACCCATGCGTCCATCATCACTGCGTGTTATGCCAAGATTCCTTAGCCTCTCTAGTAGTCAAGACTCTTCGTCTTCTCTATCACAGTCGATCTCATTCCCTTTGTTGCAATTCCAGGCTCCAATGGTCTTACTTCTGTCAATAGCCTCTATGAACAGTCTTCATGCCACTGGAAGATGCCTCAAGACACTTCATGTTCTTTGGCAATCACCCTGAAGTCTCTTCAAGTCCTCTAGCAGAAACTATCAGTTGTTACTAGCAGTTACACTGTGAACCTCCAAGAAAACGCATCAACAACTGAATCGCCAACCGTCCAAGAGTCATGATTCAGTTCTGCTAACTGAATCGTAACTGATCGATTAACTGTGAAGAGAAACAATAACCCTTCAATCATATTCCTGATTAACTTGCACCATTGGATTATAAATGATGGGTCTCGTGCTTACTCCATAAGCCCACTAGTTGTGACCACGGGCCTAATCAAAATGCCTTTTGCATTTCGGCATTTCGACAATTCTTGTGATGAGATATCTTGATGCTCCATGTCGCAATCCCTGAAACTCCGAAAAAGGAGCTTAGCTGGACTAGCTTCGATCATTTCGGCATTTTGCGATTTCACATGTCGTGAATTCTTGTTGCGAGGCATCTCAACTCTCCAAGTTGCGATCTCCGAAATGGAGTTTAGTTGTTAGCGCCTTTCGCAATTTTTCATTTCGTGATTTCACATGTCACGAATTCCTGTTGCGAGGCATCTCGACTCTCCAAGTCACGATCTCCGAAATGGAGTTTAGTTGTTAGCGCCTTTCGCAATTTTGTATTTCGGCATTTCACGATTTCGCATGTCGTGAATTTTAGAGGTTAGGGAACCTCGTTCCTTTGACTTTCCAGTCAGAAAAATGACGATCTTTCGCCATGTGTCCTATGGACCCAACGGTCCAGATCTTATCGTGATTTCAAAACTTCACGAGCCTTCATCGTTTCTATTTTGGGATTTCAGGGTTCGCTACTTCAAAGGTTAAAGTTCCTTTGATCTTTGATTTCATGGTCTGTGAAACTTCGAAATGGAGTCTTTGTTGATGTGTCTATTTCAGGATTTTGGCGTTTCTCATTTCGCAACTTCAGGACTCATGTGATGAAGAGTCTCGACTCTTGACTCCTCCAACTCCCGGTATCCGAAACTCCGAAATGGAGTCAAATCAATGGTCCACAATCTCCCTTTGATCAATGACTCAGATTAAGTCGTGGTTTCGCATTTCACGATTTCATCATTCTTGTCGTGAGTGTTCTTGACACTTCCAACTCCCGGTATCCGAAACCCCAAAATGTCGTGGTTTTGCATTTCACAATTTCATCATTCTTGTTGTGAGTTGCTTCCTTGACTCCTGGAGTTTTCGCTTCTGATCTTGCCATGCGATCATCGTTGCGCTGCTAGTCTTGATCTTTTCCATCAATGACAAACACACATACTCTGCCTCTATCTGAAAACATGCCAACAGAGAAGGAATGCCATTTAAAGATCAATTCAAGTAGAAGAGAGAACACAAGCAACGCAGGTGGTTTTAAGTCAAAGGAAGCCACCGGGAAGTGTCACGTCGTATAGAGCTTGTCAAACAAGTTTTTCGTACATGTACGCGAGTCACAATGGACACAGTCATGTACATATGCATGTCACCAGAAGGTGAATCACGTACACCTCAAAAAGCATGCAATTCTGGTTTGTACAATAGGTTAGATTTTGCCAAGTTTGTTTGCGGTTGGATTTATCTCCGCGGGCCATTATTCATGTTACGAGAGCCCTGAATTTAGCATAATAAAATCACTCTCAATAGTTTTCCCTTTAATGCTTTTCCAAGGGTATCTACCCAAAAATATTGGTGTTTATGTGTGCATGATTTTGGTTTCTTTATTTGTTCTTCCGTTGGATGTTTAGCTAATTACTTAGTTGTGCTTTTATTAGATAAAGTGATTTTATTTTGAGCTAATTGTCGGGTGTTGGGTAGGAAAAACTTAACATGGTATCAGAGGATACTAAGGGTTGTTAGAGAATAATCAACATGAAGGGCCAAATCAGACTAAGCTCCTCACCTTGCGGGAGATCAATTGTTCTAGTATAGAAGAAGGACGAGACATGGTGACTTTGTATTGATTACAGATCCCTAAGCAAGATCATAGTAAAAAACTAGTTCCCCATCCCTTGGATTGATGATCTTATCTATCAGCTCAAGGGAGCCAAAATTTTCAGTAAAATTGATTTGAAGTCAAGCTACCACCAGGTGTTGATTGAGTAAATTAATGTATGGAAAACAACCTTAAAGTATAAATAAGGTCTCTTCAAGTAGTTGGTCACGCCTTTCAACTTGATTAATGCCCCAACCACATTCATGCAGATGATGGATGATATATTGCAACCTCTCACAAAATCCTTTGTGGTCATATATCTAGATGACTTCCTCGTCTTTAGCAAAACTTGGGAGGAACATTTGAAATGCATTCATCAGGTCTTGGGCACCCTACGACAACACAAGTTATATGCCAATTTGGAGAAGTGTTCCTTCGGTGTGCAGAGAATCCAATATTTTGGATAGATCATGGATGAGCATGGTGTGCATGTGGATCCATCCAAGATCCAATTCCTCCGTGATTGGTTGACCCCTAAAACATGAAGCGAGCTCCGCATCTTCTTGGTCCTCCCCAAATTCTACCACAGGTTTGTGTTGGGTTCTCTCATATCGTTTGGGCCCTAATCTAGATGACCAAGGGTGGAGTGAAGGATAAGTTTATTTGGGTTGCTTCCCAACAAAAAGCATTCGAGGATTTGAAATTCTGCCTCTGCTTAGTAACAATCCTTATTTTTCCAGACCTGCAACAACCATTTGAGATTGAGACAGATGCTTTATATTATGCTACCAGTGCAGTCCTCAGTCAACATGGGAATACAATGGCCTATCACAATGAAACATTATCCGATGTTGATCACAGATACCCCACCTACGAAAAAGAGATGTACTCCATTGTGCAAGTGTGTCAACAGTGGAAGCATTACATTCTATGGAAGGAAATGATCATCCACACTAATCACATGCCTCTACAATTCATGCAGACATAGGGAAAGTTATAGAATGACCGCCATCAGAAGTGGTCCACGTATCTGCATCAATTCCACTTGAACATCAAGTACAAGAAGGGAAACACCAACCATGTCACAAACTGCCTCACTCGACCCCTGATTTTGGCTCTAACCACAGTTCTTAACTCCTGTGGGCATGAGACGTCTAGGTGGCCACAATTATACAATAGTGACTATGAATTTGTTGCTCCCTTTTAGACATTGAGCACATGCAAACCGGTTTTAGACTTTCATCTCCAAGATGGATTGCTATGCCATCGAAGCTATCTTTGTGTTCCTTCAATCGAATGTGCAAATATTATTTGGGAAGCTCATTACAGTCAGGTGGCAGGACACTTTGGTGTGGACAAAACAGTGGCAGTACTACAAAAACATTTTTATTGGCCGAAGCTTTGACAAGATGTCCACAAGTACATCAGATCTTGCATTGCTTGTGCCATTGTCAAACCCTCCATCAAGAAACAAGGGCTATACACCCCTCTTGCTACTCCTGATAAGCCTTGGAAGTCCATCTCCATGGATTACATGTCCAATCTGCCTTCAACCAAGCATGGGAATGACTATGTCTTCGTGTTCGTTGATCGATTCTCTAAGATGGAAGTTTTGGCTCCCTACAAGAAGAGCATCATAGTTGAGGCCATCGCTAATCTCTTCGTTGAACGTGTTTGGGTTCATTTTAGGCTCCCACGGACCATTATTTCAAATCGAGACAGTAGGTTCCTAAGTAATTTTTGGTCCAACCTATGGTCGATGATGGACACCAAGCTGGCCAAATCGATTGCCTTCCACCCACAGATTGATTGAAAAATAGAGGTAGTCAACATGATGATTGTTTATATCTCAGGGATGTATAATTCCAAATATCCACACACATGGGATGAGAGCCTTATGTATATTCAACATAGCTACAACAGAGCCCTCCATAGCTCTATTGGCCAGATCCCTTTTCATGTGTCCTTGGGGTTCCAGCCATTGGCCCCCATTGACGTAGCTTTGCCCATTGTAGTTGCACAAGAAGAGTCCTCCCATGATCATACCGAGGTTGATCAAAAAACCAAATTTTTTGAGTGAATCCAACACATTCAAAGTAAGTTCATAACATTTTTCATAAATCCACCGCCAAGTACAAGCAACACCACGATCAACATCAGGTACCACATATGTTTCAGGTGGGAGATAAGGTATGGTTGCATTTGTAGAAAGAGTGTCTCACAAGACCCCATAAGAAGCTTCTCCCACTCCAATATAGGCCTTACAACATCACCAAGGATGTGAGTAAGAATGCTTTTGAATTAAGTATTCCCCTTTTCCTTGGCTTGCGCTCGGCATTTAATATGAAACTGTTTTGTCCATATTTCCCACCTCTCCTAGAATCTTCGGATGCAACCAAGCGCTTGGCCCCTACAAAACTTAATCCTGACTACATTGAATAGGTGACAGTTGATCGTATCATGGACACCAAGACAAAGGGCACCCGCTAGTAAAAAATCCAACTCTATTAGGTCGTCAAAGCAGGGCAATTTCTTCACCAGGGAAAGTGGCTCACCAGGAGTCAAATTCAACAAAAGTTTCCCCATATTATGGAGGAACTTGACACAATGGGGACCATTGTTTCCTAAGGGGGGAGGACTGATCCAGGTGGATACTGGTGGCCATCCACCTATTCCACTAATTTAGAATGGTTCCACATCTTGGCAGTTTTTCTACAGTTTTTCGGGCCCCAAACTTTCGGGTTCATTTTGAATCCCTAAACAACGTTTTTTTGGCTCAACAACACCTACCATGTATACAAATGCAAATGCTAGATTGAACGGAATCTGTACTCCTCGGCTAGATTTTTCCAACAGGGTACCGATCGCTCCAAAAGGAGATCGTCTACAAAAGTTACGTCCCCAGTAAGTTGACGCATCAACTAACCACATAAGGGTGCATAAAGCTTTTGACGTTTCATCTTATGGGGTTAGGATTTTGGACGTTTAGGGTTTTCTCATTGATGCTTTATGTTAAAAGGCATTTTCGGCCTCTTTGTAATCAACTTCTTGCGAATGAGCATAGTTGTCACGTATTTATCTTCATAGATAAGCTACGACCATTCTAGCTAGCTTGTGTGCTTTGCATTTTACAGTCTTTTGTATTTTAGACAATCATTATAGAATCTTAGTTTAATTGTATTACTATGTTTTTTGCAATATCTCTGAGTGTTTCCTTGTTATATCTTTTCCTTCATGCCGTTCTCAATATAATCCGGATCAAATAGAGGTAATGTCAACATGGTCCTCTTAGAACTTCCAATTCAACTTATTTAACTCAATGAGCATATTTGCAAGTAAATGGATGCAAAAATGTACTTGAAACAATTTTGCCAACGCATGCATTTTTTTCTCCCCTAACTCCCATTCTTTTAACAAAGCAGACATGAGTTTAACAAGTCTTTCCATGACCTTGCCTCTAAAGAACCACCTAATATGATGAATTTGTAAGACCTCTAAATTAGTGATTTGAAATGATCCCATTAGCTCTTTTAATTCTTCATGTCTTTTAGTAGATTTCTCAAGCCATGAGTAAATTTTGTTTGCAGATTTGTCTATATATTACAACTCTAGAAAATAAGATGAAGCATCATTTGTTGTCAATGCTTCTTCTCTCTATGAGCTATGCAATAGATATCTAATAAATAAGGATCATTTCAAGAAATTTTAGTAGATAAACCTTCACGAATACCTCTCATGACAGATGCCCCATCAGAGCCAAATCAAACTAACTTTGTCAAAGATAGACCTATCTGTGCTAAAATAGTTCTCACAACATCATGCATAGACTGCGCTATTACATCTTTTATTTGAAGAAAGTGTATGAATTTTGTTACACATTGACCTCTTCCTTCATTTGTCAAATATGTAATATAAATAATCAAATGTTACTTCATAGTTCAATTAGTACTTTCATCAATTAAAATTGAGTAAAATGAGTTATGGAAAATGTCATCTTTTAACTTTTTCCAATATACCTCCTTAGGAGCTTGGATAAACTCTTTTCGATATGTTGTGTGCAAAGTATTCATTTGTTAGAGGCATGCGTGGAGTGCATTTATACCTATTCAAGTCACAAAATGACATACATTTTTAAAAGTAAATTATGTATAACAAAAAAATACATGTTTTCAATCATTGATATAATTCTCTCATTCTCAACATCTACCATTAGTTCTACATGTTTGATAATTAGAAGATTACTTCGTTTGGTTTATCCCTCCAAAAGTTGAAAAGAGAATTTATGAGCTTTTGATTTTGCATGGCCATTTATATCACTAACTTGAAGAGTGGTGCAATGACCCTTGATTATTAAGTATAATTAATTTAATAATATAATCCTAAAAGATTAGCTAAACTATATTTATGTCTTAAAATAACATTTCTAATTGATTATTATTAATGAGTTAGTCATGATGGTTAATGATTCATTTAAATATTAATTAATTCATTAATTAATTAAGTATTAAATAAAAGGTGGAGAATAAAATATAACAATAAATTAAGTTGCGTATACAAGAAGGGATAACATAAGAATCCCGAGAAGATAAAATAATTAATGGGAATGTATAAGGGTAATTAAATGTAGGGATAAGGAATTTAATGGAAGGAAGAGTCGGTGATGGAGGGATAAGGGGGGGGAAAGGAGTTGGAGGGAGGATTATGCTACGGGGAGTTGGGAATGAATTTGTGGAGCGGGGAATTGGCAGAGTGATTTTGGAGTGGAATTGACACAGTGCACCGGGGGTTTGCTGGGGGTTTTGGGCACGGAGGGCTAGGATATCCGTTGATATCCTAGGGCTAGGAGTTAACTAGTCGGCAGGGAGGTCGGTTTTGGGTGGCGTTCTAAAGAAGCGGGAAGGGAGCAGGCTGCGGACAACAAGAAGGATTAGTAGCATCAGAGTTAAGGTATTTCTTTAAAATTCATGCATTGTTTTGTATAAAAATTTGTTATTAAATTTTATTACTATGAAATATTAGATTGCGAATGTGCTAGATTAAGTAATTTTTAAATTTTACTGTAGTGTTGTAATTCAATGGTTGTTTAAATTAATTTAGAGCCATTACAAGTGGTACTTCCATATTTATCAAATGGAGTGTCTCTCTTAAATTTCACACACCAATAAAATTTTATTTTTTCATTACCATTACAATATTTTACAACATAAGTCCATGGAAATCTTGTCCTCCATTTAGATTTAAATGTTCTTTTGCATTTCTTTGATAGTTGTTCTCCTTCAACAAGCTCTACAATATCGGATTCATTGTCCTCAGGTGGATGAGTATCAACTTTATTTCGCAAATGACACGATTGATTAAAGCATTGCAAGATACCAAATGCATCAACAATTGATAATTGTTTGTTATCCTTATTCAGGCGACCAATAAGATAAATTTTATGGGATTTACCCTATTTAATCAATTTAAAGAATAAAGTAAGTAAATACATGTCAATTGGGTTTAACCCGTGTGATTTTTTCTGAGGGGTGTTTTCCCCCACAGAGTTTCAATTCCCGCAAGTGACATGTTGTGCTCTTGATGCTAAACCCTCAATATTTTGAAAATTCTTGGCCTCCCCATATTCTCTAGATTTTAGGGAGGATTATAATTAAATATTTCTAATTTTTAACTATAAACCTTTCAATTTTTTCGTACAATTCCCATGATCAATAATTTGGGTTATCCACTAAATCAATGTACTCAATTAAACCCACTAATCTACCATATGGACCCCTATTTCGATAATTTGAATTTTTTATTTTGGTAAATCCATATGGGAGGCATTTTTTTAGTGGAAATTAATTACATCAAGTAGGGTTTATTCATTTGAAAATAGAATAAACAAGTAGAGTGGTTCTTTTTAAGCATAATTTAATTTTGTTTGAACATTTATTTGGTGTTTTTAATAGGATTGGCCTTTTCTTTTCTTTGTTTTTTTATATAGGAAAGTTTTTTTTCAAATTTTGTTTTCTATTCTTTGTTTTTTTATATAGGAAAGTTTTTTTTCAAATTTTGTTTTATAGTAAACATTTACATATTTAAATTTTGTTTTATAGTAAACATTTACATACATTATTAACACTAATTAAATAAAATACTTAATCCTAATTACGAATAAAAAGTTGATGATAAATTAATGAATTGATTTAAACAAGAAATTATATAGTTAACCTTAACATAGCAAATATGAAACAATTGGTTGTCACTAAAATCACTTAGAATACATGCAATTCTATTGGATGTTACAATCCTATGTAATTTATTAAAATTGATATGGAGATGACTATTTATTAAAGGCTACAATTTAATTGGATTGCACCATTTAATTTTGTATTCTTACAGGTGGTATATATCTAGATTTAGATGAAAGGATGCCCATTTTGAAGCTAACATGATAATTTTGTGTTAATAATTTTAAACTTGTTTATAATATTTATTTTCAATAAGGTGGTGGAATTTCCTCTTTTTAGGGGAATATTGTGATATTGTTCACTTTTTAAAAAATTTCCAGATGATATAATTGGTTCTATTGAAAAAGTCTCAATTAATTCATAACAAATTGTTGGCACAGGGGTAGACCCAGGGTTCAACTCCAAGAGCACACCAACAAGCCCTAACTACTGGCCCTTTCGGTTACACCTGCGAAGCAGATGCAGTCTCACCCGAAGCAGCTATGGGGGGGGTTGCAGGATAGAGATGTCTACAACCAAGGGAAATATCAAGTGGATCCAATACCAAAACAATACAACACTCATATGTCACTTATCAACTTAGATCTACTATGCCCATCTATTTATCAGATCTAACATGGTAATGCAATCACAGTATATCAAATGGCAAAGATAGAAGACCAATCACACATAACACAAGATATATGTGGTTCACCCTCTCTCTAGGGCTACGTCCACAGAACTGTGCTTTATAATATATTAAGATGAAGCATACAGTTCTTGTCTGCACTCTTAGCTAGCAAATATTCTCTCTTCTCGTCTCTTTCTCTCCCCTCCCTACACACCCAGCTGTAGGGTTGACCTTCTCACCTAGTTGAAGATCTTACAATACCAGAAGGCTCTCCCACTTATCACTTCTCTCTCCCACAACAATAATCTCTCACAACATACCAACAACTAGATCGATACTAGTAACAATGACAACAACCCAAACCAGGTCCTCTTGACCTTTATTTATACATTGCAATAGCTCACCGACATCCTTAGGTCGAAACCTAGGTGTCCAAAACCCTAGGTGTCTAAAACCCTAGGTCAACTTGACCCGCGTTTTCAGGGCTTCACCAGCCTGTCTTTCCTTCCTTTTCGCACTGTGCTCCAAAGCATCCAACGATGGCTTTTTCCACTTGTTGAGTTGTCCATGATCCATCTTCCTTGTTGATCTGTCATCCTCGATCTCCTCGTCCAACAATTTGTTTTTTCTTACTTCGCTCCGTCTTTTCTGCTCTTTTACTCACTTCGACCTAGTATTAGTCACTGTGTCTTCCGCGCAGTTCATATTTCACCTTTTCTTTCTTGATCTTTGCTTTCTACCATAACCAAGGGCCAACACAAATCACGTGTCAACAATCTCAAGCTTCTTTATAAAATTATATCATTGGTTTCACTAAAAAAAGTTCCAATTAGCACATAGCAAATCATGTGTCAACAATCTCAAGCTTCTTTATAAAATTCTTTTTAATAGGATGGTGGAATTTCATCTTTTTAGGAGAATATTGTGATATTGTTCATTTTTTTAGAATAAGTAGATGATATAATTGGTTCCCTCGAAAAAGCCTCAAATAACTCATAACAAATGGCCAACTTCGCTTAAAAAAAATCTATTTTTGATAAACATTCAAAAGAGTCCTTTTAAAAAATCAAGCTACTCTTAATATTTTTTTCCAGGTTACAAAGCCTAGGGAAAGCTTCCAAGTGCTTCCCTTCATTTAGAGGATGGTACCCAAGGTAAACCCTAGAATCTTCAGGGCACAAGGCCAATCGACAACAAGGCTTGAATCCATTACAACAATATACTTGTTATGAGCTCAACATGTCACCTGCGAGAATTAAACTTGGGCAGGGAGGATAACAATCATTCCTACAAACCACCCAAGCTAAACCCAATTGACAACTCTTAATATCTCTCCATATAATAAGAATTAATATTAGGTTGAATAAATAAATGGAGATATTAAGTTGAATAATTACCTTTACAAGTAGATGGTGAGCACATGTTTCATTTTTGTGCATTGACGGTGTTGACAATGCTTCACTATATTCAACTAGGTGGTGACTAGCAGCTGCCAATAAGTGTTTATTATACCTAAATATGCAATATTATAATAGTGTGAGATTGATGCAATAAATAATCAATTAGGTAAATAATAAAGTTGCTTAACATTACAAGACTACTTAGATGCATTGAGAAATTTTCAACAACTTGGGAGGCCTATTATAGACATTCTCAATCAATTGGAACATTCAATCAATAGAAATTTTTAACTATAAAACCCGATAAGGAAAAAAACCAAGGAAGATCTTGAAAAATACCAAGGGAGATGAAACGCTCTGCTAAAAGAAGTTTTCTGCCAAGTTAAATCCTATAGAAAACACTAGAGGAAATGATGAAGAGACAGAGCTTAAATAGAAATTGAAGTAGCGCACGCGGGCTAGGCAGGGAACACAATTTTAGTAGGACATGTCACATGACCGATGATATGTTATTGAGTATAGCATCATAGTCTTTGTTAAACCAATTAATCTCCTATTATGTAATTTGTAAAACTTTGTAGGCATAGTCGCGTATCCATGGAGATATTGCATTTAGTCTTAGCCACACTTACATTGTATTACGCCACATCTCGTATAGCATATCCATTTATTGCATTATGGAGTCATCAAATAGTATGATATTACAAAGTGAATTGTTTGGAATCCTCACGTATTAAAGATATTTTGCACTCGACAATTAATATCATCGTTGACGAAATGAAATATGCCAACATTACCTCGACAAAAGGTTGTCTAAATTCATCCACAATATGTTCATCATTTCCACAGTGCAGTTCAAGCATGGCATGCTCCATCATTCATCCATGAATTGTACTTGAGACAACCAAATGTCTGCACACGCTGCATTCCTTATGCAGGGAGTGAATCCCAATCAAATTGTAACTTATCCAGGGCCTTAAATGTGTGATATGGTGGATTATGTGAAATTAATATTGACAACCTATTTAAACAACCACCTTTCTTTTTTAACATTGTTATCAATTCTCCCCTTCTTAATTAACATGTAAAATTTAGATTAATTTTTTTTTTAAAGGTTAAATTTTGATTAACGTTTCTATTACGGGCCAAAACCCCCTAGAAATTTTCAAATTTGATCATTGGTGGTGATTAGAAGAAGCATTACGATGTGTCCATCATTTCCTCTCCTTCAAGCTAGTTTTACGACTATGGTGTTATGTTGCTTCTAGTACATCGATAGACATTCCTATTTTGGGAATATGATGAAATGTGTAAGATTGAATGGTGGGGATACATCTAATAGATGTGTGTTCTTTTAATCTTCATCATCTAATAATTTAGTTATTCGACTATTAATTACAGGATTATAGTTATATGATTGGCATATGAGAGATGTCTATATTGTTAATGGATGATGATCCCTATCGACGTTCACCATCTGCTACTAGTGTGAATGTGTTAGTTCACTGGTATGTCACAAAGTCCAATTATTGAATTATGTCGAATGAACATTTTTAGGGTCTCAAAAATAATACCAACATAGTCATTTTCAGTGAATGGTTAAGAACATGTGTTTCCTCCTTGGAGGTCATAGGTTCCAATCCAGAGAGGGGTA
>JASDQU010818735.1:0-17050 GCA_032191745.1 Picea mariana | reverse complement strand
AGGTGGCCATACCTTCTTTGAAAACCCTTTAAGCTCTTTGCTTATGCCACTGATCATAGTTTGCCTGGCGATATCGCGACAAGTCAGCCTATTGGGGATAAATAATGGTAGAGCACGCAGAGGGATAGAAGCGTTGAAAACCCTTATGTATGAAAATTTTTCTCCACATACCAGTCGGCCACACTGCTCAAATTGACCGCGATGCTATCTGAGATCCTGGGTGGTGGATTACCAAAGATGGTGACATGCATCGGTACCATTACCCAATTGAAAATTTCATATATAAAATTTGAATCCTTGTCCTCCCAAAGCTTTGAATGGTAGACATGAATAAGCTCAGTATCTGACGGAGCCCAGCTCCAACTCATTAAGGGAAAATGGGTTATGAAACACACGACGTCCATGATGTATGCGAACATAAAGAATGAAGTGGCTTTCTTGCTCACCCTCTGCGTTTGATATTCTGTAATTCGACTGGTCAGACTATCTGACAATAGTTTAGCCCAGTCGAAGGAACAACCTTCTGCGACTGTATGTATCAGAGGCACCCATGGGAGGAAAAAATGTATGGTGTCTTCCCTCCCATATAATCTACAGGTCATCATTGCTATGTATTTGAACTGTGGTTCCAAAGAAGATATGGAATAATTTTTGTTGCTATCGACCTTGAACTTCGCGGGGTGTGAGACACAATCCTTGATCAAATCTGATAATCTTTTGTCGTATTTCTCACATTCCTTCTATTTAAAATCCTCTAGAAACTCGGCATTGTATGTGAAGTTCGACGTGGGTGGCAACTTGTACATCGCCTATAATTGTTCTGGTCTAAAGGTCCCAATAGTGACCTTCTTCTCGTTGATGATGGTTCGGGTCGGGATATCTACATGGTCTAGCACCCATCGGATCATGTCATAGTAAGGAAGAAGACGTGGCATGGCCGCTACTTTATGCATTTCTGATTGGATGACAATCTTGTATTTGGTGGCCAAGTTGTCCTTCTCATTATCTTTGGAGTCATCTGAACAATTCACCAACTCAGACTGCAGAGCCTCGGAGATGTATGACCAGGTTCTGATAGAATCGATGCTTCGGGGTGAAGTATCAGAAACGTTATCCAAGCCTTGCCCTGAAATCTTAGCACTTGCCTTGGATGCTTTTCATGGGGCCATGACGGGGGATTCTGATTTATTTCTCCTGCGATAAAAGTATGTATACATATAGAAATCAGTTTGCTGAGGAAAGTTTCTCTACATAAAATAGAAATGAGCTTTGTGACACTGAAGAAAAAGATCTATTTCTTCGACCATTTAAAACCTCGACGTCCTTATGAATAGAACGGTCAAATCAATTTTAGAGATAGATTTAGCAATAAAAACCATATCCTTACTTGTTGCTTCGCCTCATTCCCAATTAATGCCATAAATGTTGATGGTTCATGACACAAGTTGGTGTAAGGAAAATTTAAATTTACCTCGTAGACTGTGCATATTAGTATTTGCATTAAACACTGATTAAGCTCACTTAGCTTCTTTAATCAGGCTTTCTTAAACTTTAATCAACCTTTCAGCGTTCGCCTTATCGGGAGTTTTCACTCTAACCTTTCGAGCCTCTAAAACCCGAGATCGCGATGATTGGATTTAGTTAAGCAAGAACGTAAAGAGGATTAAGTGTTTAATTAATCATGTTTTAATTTATATCACAACTTCACGACTCGGGGCTTCGAAGGTATAGTTTTCGGGAGGAGTGTATGCCATGTCGTGAAATCCCAAGATCGCGATGATGTGATCTATTTAAACTAGAAGATAAACTGGATTAAGTGTTTTAATTAATTAATATTTGATCAATATCGTGACTTCGCCACTCGAGGTTTCGAAGGTATAGCTTTTGGGAGGCGCATACGCCGAGTCGCAAAATCCTGAGAGACTTTAACCATGGTCAAAACTAACCACCCCTGACACTAACCCGGGTTACTTATGTAAAAGTATCATGGCTTCACCTATCGGAGTTATGACGGTAACGTTTTTGGAGAGAGTGAATGCCGAGACGCGAAATCCCGACAACACTTGACTGGGGTTTAAAAAATTTTACTCTCAGCTTTAACTTGAGGTAAGCTTTTAACAACTTTTCGCGGCCTCGCACATCGGGGCTTGTAAATCTTGTGACTTGTAACTCCCGAAGCGTGATATCCTGAGGTACAAAAAGTAAAAAATTTTGTTTAACGATAAAAGGCGGTGACTTACGAAACATAATATCCTTCGCTATTTCTCATGTCGGGACTACTGAAAATTTTAGTTAGTAAATGTCACAAAGTGAAAGAGAACTTAAAGACCAACATTTGACTTTAAAAATTACATTTAAACTAGTTGAAAAAAGGTGGCTCCAACTTAGGCTCCAACTAAGGATCCCGTCTTCCTGTAAGATGGGAAGAATAGTAGACCACGTGCCTGTATTGGGTAAATGGAGTCAATGGATTTATTCCAACGAAAACTGTTTCTGCGAAAAGGATACATAGGGAAAAAGAGATTTTGTCTTTTACTTGTGAAAATATTTTCAAAACTCAAATATGTTTCACACTCAGCTGCAGTCCCTTTCACGACTTTCTCCTTCTCTTTACTTAATTTAGGTCTGCATTTGGACAATCAAGACAGTCCTAGGAAATCCAATAGATCTTGTGCCTTTTGGTTTGCATCAAACGAAGTTCATTACATGTTTTTAATCAGGGAGCCCTGTCCGAACTTAGGATGTAGATCCAGTTTCGAGAAAAATTGGTTACCAGCGTAGAGTGAGATTCATGTATAACAACCTTACAGATATCTTAGACATTGCTTCACTACCAGCGAGCCTATTCAATACCCCGATGAAGTTATCTGGCCCTTTTCACTGAATTTCCTTTCACCACTTCGAAATATATTTATGCATTTAAATGCTGAGACGAGGGAAATCGTTTATGAATTTCCTTTCATCATCTTTTTGGACTAGATGGACAATTAAATATAACTTTCCTTTCACCATCTGTCTTATAATTTACTTTTTAGAACACGAAGTGGGGGCAATCAGTTTGTATGAGGGGTGATATCTGCGTAATATTTTGCAATGGAGGTCTGTCAACTTACTTTGATTTCTTGGTACCAACCCTCCCTTAACTTTCACCATACCTTAGCCCGCAGAGAAAAAGGGGAGAAATTATTTCTAGGGGTCTTCCTTATAGCAAGCCTCAATCTTTCGAAACTGTTGAAAAACCTAGAATAGTCAGGATCAACCTATGCATCACTTTGTTTAGTAAGAGGCTGAGGAGTTAAATTCCATATTTCTATTTCTACAAAAATCACTGACTTGATTAATTATTGGTGAAAGTGCACTTACCAGAAAGAAATTATGAAATAAAAAGAAAACACAAACCGGTATATACAATGGAATTTTTTTTGGGAACCAGTTATTGCATATAATGTATTAAATAACGCCCGTTGACGGGGGTGTTGAAGATTTTACCGTCCATATTTTCTAATAGAAACAAATTTTTTCCTTCGGGAGCTGCGACTCTAAAAGGTCCATACCAAATATGATCAAATTTACCATGTTTCACTGATTCTTCCTTCCTAGCATCCCATCTCAATACCAAATCGCCTGGGAGAAACTCTCCATCTTTTGCCTTATGGTCAAATAACGTTTTTATATCATCTTGGTATTTCTGCAACCTTTCGTCTATTTCGACCCTGTGTTGTTGCAATTCAATTAGCTGATTTATCCTTCTGGTAACATGATTCGGTTCTTCTTTCTCATCTTGCCATAATTTCATCACGGGGAGCGCTAGATTTATCGGTAATACCACGTTAGTCCCGTACACAATTTGGAAAGGCGAGGTGCCGATAGATTTCTTCGTGCCTATCCGATTTGCCCATAAGACGTATTTCAAATGCACATGCCAAGATTTTTTATTATCGTCCAACACTTTCTTAATTACATTTATCAAACTCTTGTTTGAAGACTCGGCTAATCCATTTCCTTGGGGATAATAAGCCATGGAATGACCGAGTACGATATTGTCTTTCTGGAAAAAGCTGATCATAGCCATAGATTTGAAAGCCTGGGCATTATCGGTGACTATTTTTCGGGGGCAGCCGAATCTAGACAAAATGTTGTCTTCGAGGAAGTCTATTACCACTGAATATGTTTCCCTTCTGGTTGGAATAGCCTCCACCCATTTAGTGAAGTAATATGTGGCAGTCAGGATCCATTTGTGTTGAGCGCTAGAATGGGGGTTAATTTCACCTATAAAATCTAGCCCCCATTGTTGGAAAGGAGCCTTTGTTTTGACCGGAACCAGTGGTAGTGCTGGGAGTTTATGCTTGCCTGCGAACAATTGGCACAAGTTACAGGCTCTGACTTTGGCATTTACGTCTGAGAAAATTTTTGGCCAATAATACCCTACCCTTAGGATCTTATAAGTTGTCTCCCTCCAAGCGTGATGTCCCCCACAGACACCCTCGTGAAATTCACTTATGACCCTCTATGTTTCTGATTTGACTAAACAGACCAACAGGGAACCTAGTGGGTCCTTCCAATACAATTGATTTTCGGATATACAGTATTTGACCGCATGTAATTTCAATGTTTTGGCTTTGGATGGGGATAAATCACTCGGGCATTTCAATGTCATCAAGTATGACACTATGTTTTTGTACTAGTCTAATGAGACAAACTTCTCTTTGATTCTGATCGCGCTTGTTGGCTCATCACACTCATTCATGTCCACACCTTCTTCATATCCTTGTAGGCCATTTATACTAAGAGCTCTGAAATTTGATTCTGCTAAGAGTTTGGCCAAACCTTGTCCTTTTACCAATTTCGTTGTTTTTATCTCCAGGTCAAATTCTTGAATTTTGGCAAGCCAACGTCCCCTTCTTCCATCACTGTCTGATTGAACCAAAATATCCTTTACAAAACTGGTAGGTACATACGCGACTATCTTGGAATGCAACACATAGGTTCTGAATGATTTCAACGCCTTCACCATAGCATACACTTGCTTTTCCATTATATCGTATTTAAGTTCTGCATCTCTGAGACTCTTGCTAAAAAAGGCTATCRGCTATTCAAAACCCTCTTCGTTTTTTTGGAGGAGTACCGCGACGATTGTGTGTTCGGAGGTGAATGAGAAAATAAGAAAATATTTTTGATAATCAGGCTTTCCAATACAGGTGCCTCGCTTATGACCCTCTTGATGTGTGTAAACGTCGCTTTAGCTTTTGCTGTCCATTTCACTTCGCTATTTTTCTTTAGCATATCTGTGATCAATTTCATGATTTCAGCAAAGTTCGGAATAAATCTCCTCAAAAAAATTATTTTTCCTAAAAATGATTAAATTTCTTTTACATTCCTAGGAATATTTATAGTATCTATAGCCTCAACTCTTTTAGGATCGATTTTAATACCGTCTCGAGACACAATATGGCCCAAGAGTTTTCCTTCTTGCATGGCGAAGTGGGACTTTTTGGGATTCAAAGATAGACCAAACTTACGGCATTTCTCAAACGTCTGCTTGAGATGTACCAGATGATCTTCATCAGATTTAGAAAAAATAGTTAGATCATCAAGATAAATTAGCACAATTTATCCCTTTCACCGATGAAAGCAATGTCCATAGCACGTTGGAAGGTAGTGCCTGCATTCATTAAACCAAAAGGCATTTTATCATATATAAAAGTACCCCAAGGGGTAGTGAAAGTTGTTTTCTCTTTATCTAGTTCACTTACGGTGATTTGATTATACCCAGAGAACCCGTCGATCATTGACATCATGTTTGCCCCAACTACCTTTTCTAAAACGTGATCCATTTTGGGTAGAGGGTAGTTATCTTTGAGGGAGGACTTATTCAAATTTCTAAAGTCCACACACAGTTTAATCTCCCCACTCTTTTTTCTGATCGGGACCAGGTTTGCTACCCAATCAGAATATCTCAGAGGTACTATTATTTTTGCATCCAAGAGATTTTTAACTTCCTTTTCAACCATAGGCAATAAAATTGGGTTGATTTGTCTGAGTTTTTGTCAAAAGGGTTTGACACCAGGTTTTAGGGGTATCTTGTGTTTGATTACAGTGGTGTCGTAAGTTCTCATCTCTTCGTAAGACCAAGCGAAAACATCTTTATACTGTCCGAGAAAGTCTTTATAGTTGATTTTTACCTCAGGAGGAAGGTACTTTGATATTTTTACCATCCTAGGTTCTTCTTTGGTCCCTACATCACAGTCTTCAACCTCCTCTGGTTGGGGTTGCAGGGTGGATTTCAAGGGTATGTCATTCTGATCGAACAGTCTTTCCAGAGGAATCAGTCCTTTTGAAATCTGATTATTTTTTAGAACCAACATGCAATGATTTGCAATCTTTTCCTGGAAATCTTGAGGATCCTCTCCTTATTGCATGATCCATATGTGATCATTTTGATTCTCTTGATGAATGTGAGTTTTAGAGAAGTCACCTACTGCTTCAACGAATTTCTTGATCTGTTTGTCATCCTCGAAAACCTGCCAGTGTTGTATGTTGTTCAGGATGGATGGTCAGTGCCTTACCTCTATGTGGTACTTCAATTTAAAAGTAGTAGGGGGAGAAAACATCGAGGCTTCCTTGGCTAATGAGTCGGCCTGCAAATTTTTGGTGCGTGGGATGAAGTGGATATTTACAGATGAGAAGAAATTTTCCATTAGATCCCAGGCACAATTTTTGTACGATCTCAATCTCAGGTGCTTGGCCTGGTATTGTTGATTTATCTGTTTGACTATCAACTCTGCGTCTCCATATACTTCCAGGTTCTTTATGTTTAGCTTCTTGGCAGCTTCCAATCCTAATATTAAGGCTTCATACTCACATACATTATTGGTGTAGTCTATATCCCATTGAAGCCTGTAAGAGAAAGGGACAACAAATTTATTTTCAGGTGCCACAAAAAGTATCCCTGCACCTGCTTCTTCACATGACAGGGCACCATCAAAAAACATTTTCCAAATCCCAGTGCTATGCATATTTTCTGATTCTTTCTCATCTATGTAATTTTCCTCTGTGCAACTATCTAGACCATCATCAAAAGACAAAATACAATTTCCTAGATCTTGATCTGCAATGTAAACAGGAAAATTGTTAGGATTTCGAGGATCGCTCATTGTATAGGCTAACCTTGTTTCCTTGTATAACCGAGTAAGTTGTCCACCAAACACAAGAATTGTGGCGTAAGTCATGTCAAGTTGGAGGGACCCCCCAAGTTTGGCTCCCCATGACCTTGATAGTAGTAAGCCATACTTTGGGGGGATATCAACAATAACTACATCCATCAGGATGCTTTTGACTGGGACCTGTGCAAGGGTGACTACTAAATCTTTTATCATACCCATGCACTTAACTCTTCTCGAATCGAAAGAGTAGAGATCTTCGTAAGGTCTGGTGATCTCGAGGCCTAGTCTATCCATAATAGTTTTGGGCATCACGTTATGTGAAGCTCCAGAGTCTAGCATGTAGTTATGCAATAGTCGATCATGCACATTTAGGGTGATATAGAAAGGAGCGACGGTGTCTCTAACACCCTCGAAATGTGGACCAAAAGTGATATTGGGCTTATCATCTACCAGGTTTATCACGTCGGATTGACTTTCTTGCTCTAAACAACCTATCACTTTGGTTATCTGTTTACGATATGCAGGATTCTTTGCTAATTCAACCAGAGGGATCGATATTTTGATCCTATTTATCTCATTTTTAAAACTAAAACTGCCACTAGCTTTGTCCGTTTCTCTGGTTCAAATATCGGACTCTCTCTTCTCCAACTTATTTGTCTAAGCTAATTTATTACTCGTGATCTTAATTACCGGTGTTTGTGTATCGACTATCTTGATCTCCTTTGTTTGGGTCTCAACCTCCTTCGTCTTTGGATCCAATAAGTCAGTCCCTTTAGATGTTTCGGTCTCCTTTGGGGTGGGCACATATACTTCACCTCTAGGGAGAATTTTCCTGGGTTGAGAAATCAACGCAGGTTTGTTTTTAGACCTCAGGTTATACCTAGGTTGGACTTTAGTCATTATTGAATTAGTTACTTCTTGATGGTCAGGGACATCTATATTGTTTATGTCATCATCTGCATCTGAGGGTTGTTGTGTGTTTAAAGACTTCTCATAATCTTATTTAGTTACATAAGGCTGAGTGCAGTCGTCACCCAAATTTGTCACATCTTCTTCCAGACCCTCGAAATCTTCCAGGTCATTTCCTCCTATAAAATTTTCATTTTTTAAAGGGGTTTGAATTTTTTGATCTTCATTTTTAGTCTGTCTTTGTTGATTTTGAAGGTTGGGGTTTCTCCTGAATTCTCTTTTAATGAAAGGATCGGCCTTCGATTGATCCAGTTCCATCCTAGAAATTTTATTCGACAATTCCTTAATTATCCTAGCCATATCATTCATTTTATTGTCTGTGGATCTATTAGACCCTGAGGGTCCGGCTTGTTCCTTGAAATGTCTAGTTTCTCGGCTTACCATTTCTACCTTATCTTTCAACTTGCCAGAAGCCATCATGTTAGATTTGATTTCTACAGCATCATCCTGCATTCGAGTTAGGGTAGCCCCTCTTCTTTCTCTTAAGAGAAGGGCGAAATCGGGTTCAAAAGCTCCCACAAAGGTTACTTTGGCTGCAGGTTGGGATGGTTTAACTTCGGTTGGGATTTTATTATACATCTTATTAAATCTTTGCATAAATTCCATAACTGTTTCTGAATTCTTTTTCTTTAAAGATCTGAACTCGGTCAAATAATACAAGTGGTCTTTCCTTTCGCCCCATTGTCTAAGGAAGGCGTCTTCTAGAGCATCGTACGATAATATTGACCTTGCGGGTAGGCTTCGAAACCAGGTTCATACCCGTCCTTCGAAAGTTTGAACAAAAAGCCTCAAATACACATCTTCGTGTTTGAGACCTAGGATTCCGCGAACTGATCGAAGAAGTTTATATGTTCGGCTACGGTCAAGCCTCCTTCTCCTATAAACTTAGGTAAGTTTTTTATATAATTTTTGGGAAGGTCATGAAGAGGGACAAGTAGAACTAAAGGCGCATATATTGCAGCCACTTTAGCGAAAACTCTGGGAGGGGGGAGAGGTCCTTGGCCTCCTACTCCTCCTCCTGGAGCCCCACCACCTCCTAAAACTCCTCCACCTCTGAAACCCCCTCCACCTCCTCCTCCGGAATCTTCCATTGGTACTACTGGATAGGGAAATGGGTTTTGGAACACTAAAAGTGAATCTTTAGCTTCTTCGTGAGACGAGAAAACCAAATACGGGTGATAAGTGATGCAAGGACTTGGCTCTTTAGATTTGCAAGAAATGTAATCAGGGGAACTTGCGGGTGTGTAATATGAGTGTAAGGTATACTCTCCGAGATTTGGTGAGGTCATGAGATCTAACTCAAAAGTTGGTGGGATATCGATCTCTGATAAATCCATTGCAGGGCTTTTACCTCTGTATACGTCAGAGGTTATCGAATGGGTTTCACTTTTAGTCTCAGAGAGAGATAAAATTGGATTGATGGTTTCGTGAGGGGAACTGTGTGAATTTGAAGGTTCAAATGAAATCTTGATCTTGGGTTGTGGGTACTTAAGTTGGTAGACTGTAGTAGTTGGCTTAAGGGAACCTCTAGTTTTCAGTATTTTTTCAGGATCGGAAACAGGCATGGTCTATTTTCCCTTTGGGTTTAGTCTGGTATTCCTTCGACCGGATGCCTTCTTATTTAAACGTGGAGTCACCAAGTGAAAGATAAGAAAATCCTTTAAAGGATGTTCACTCTTTGTTCACTATCAAAGGGTGAAACTTGCGAGAATGTCGTTCTTCCCAGGAAAAAATTTTCGTAACTTTGTCTCTGGCAACAACGCCAAAAAGATGTTGTTCCAGAGTCTGTACTTAAGGCTTAGAAAGTACAGTGTCTAGGCATCTGAAAGTGAGTAAAGGATAAAGAAAGGGAAAGCATCAACCTTCGGGAAATGAAGCTAAGGTTGATTTCCGGGTTGTCGCTGTCTAGCCTCCAACTGTTCCTGGATGTATATATCCTGCTCAATCGCAGCCCACGAACGCTCAAGTTCTACCAAGGTATTGGTTGTTTTAAGAATAGTATCGAAAAGGTTCAAAGAGATATGTGTTTGGTCCGATAAACCGGGCTCAATGTTAGGCTATCTTACAACGAGGACAGTCATAGAGGAACAGTAAAATTAAAAGAAAGTTTCAAAGTTTTAAATGTTGTCGCAATTTGATCGTATAAAAGAGAACTATCTGATTTATTGTTAAAGATAAATTACAAACCAAAGGCCTTTTCTCGTAACTGTGTTATCTAGTAAATAAGTGGTGTGTGTGAAAATGCGAGAAAAACATAAAGCTGTTTATAATACGAGGCTCCTATCAAGGGAGAATCTTGCCCTGTAAATGGAAGAAAAAGGTGAGAAGAAATCTGACGAATGTATAAAATATGAAAATTTAATGAGTCCACAGGTCTTGTACCTGCTGATAGTTGATACATAGGAAAAACTATAAACTATATAGACAATTAAAATTAATCACCACAATAGAGGTTTTACTAAATTGCAGTGTAACATTCATCAAACATATACGTGCGAAATGAAATTGAACAAGAAAACAGAGAGGAAAAAAACTCATAACACAATCTTGATGGAATCAGGAGTCTTCATATTGCTTTGTATTAATATTAAAAAAGGAGAGTCTCTATTACAATCGACCAAAATAGGTCCAGCCCCTGTTCTTTCCTCAAAATGCATATTTATACAAATTTCTATAGTCTGGAATTTCAATCGTTCCAGAGGTTTTCGGTTACAACAAACGAGATTAAACGTTTCAGTCCTTTATTTGGTACCAGAAGCCTCTTTCTTTGCATGCTCTGTGCAAATGATGCACTTCTCCACCAGCCGGGATATCAACTTAGAAGGTTCTGCTTGATTATTGGCCTCAAAAGTGTAACAATCCTTCACCAATTTTGGCAATTTTCCTTCCACCTGTTGGTCTTTGGCGCTGAGAGAACATAATTGTACACTCAGTTTAATTAGCCATTTATCTATTTGGACTATGTCCATATGGGTTATTTGTGATATTTCAGCCAATTCTCTTTCTTCATTTTCCTTTATCTTGAGCAGATGCTTGGCTGTATTGATCTGGCCCAGTGTTTTGGTGTTGCCTTCATCATCGAAACCCAACCAAATTCCATCTAGAAAACCGAAGGTTTCTTCACAAGATTTTCTTATATCTCTAGCTTTTTGTCTGCCTTCGGATATGTCACACTCCCATTCTTTCAACAAGATGTTACCTCGGGTCTGCTCCGAGATAGAAAACCTGGAACTACTGCCTGTGTCCCTGCTCGTTGTGGCTATAATAGCATCCTGGAAAGCAACTCGGGCTGCCCCAACGTCTTTTTCTCTGAGAGTGAGGTTTTCCAATACTCGATCAATGAGTTGGTAGTTGTTTTGAATCGTTTCTACCTTAGCAAGTAGGCCTTGTTGAGCTGCTGACACTCTTTTTCTGATCTCTATAGCTTGGGATTGAAATATCCCGATATCGATTACTTGGATTTCGACGAAGTCTAATTTGGCTTGTAGCTGCTCTATCAATTCTCCTTACTGGCCTACCTGTATCTGACTTGTCTGAGCCATCAACTGTATCTGTTCAAGGTCAGCTTCGAGCTGCTCGATTTCCTTTTGATTAGCTACTCTAGCTTGTTCCAAACCTGTATTCGCCTGATCTTTGGTAGCGACCTCTGCTGTAGCTAGTTTAGCCTCTGATGTTTTGATCAAACGATTTTTTCACTTCAGCTGATCCTTTAGGGTCCCGACTAAATATTGGTTGGTTGTAGCGAAAGCCCCCAATGTTCCTGTTATTTGAGTCGCAAATTCCTCCTTTTTCATAGCTCTCCCATCAGTTAAAATTTTAAATCTCTTTGATACTATACCTGCCTCTTGGTAAAGTTCTTGTTTCACGACAACCTTTCTCTTCTTGTCGACGAAGAATGCATTTGGAGGTAGCTCTTCCATTGTTATAGGCTTTAATTCTTCACCAAAAACCCAACCTGCGTCTGGGACCCCTTTCGTGGACTGTAGGGGGGTAACAGAAACGATGGGATTGCCGACCTGCTTAGATGATTTCCTTGGAGTAACAACCGAGGTTGGCTCGCTTGGAGGATTAGAAATCTCGACTTCCTGTTTCGGGCCCCCCGTTTTCTCTTTCTTGTCCTAATGTTCTTCTTGACTAGGTGCTGAATCTTTAGAGCCTTCGAATTCCGTTTGTTGCACCTTTATGGTCGTTGGATTCTCACCCCATAATACTGGGGGAAGGCAGCTCCACCGATATTCTTGGAATTTGAAAACATTGGCCCTTTCTTCGGGCGACAGGGCTTGTATCCGAGCCAAAACCTCGACATAAAATATCGTGCCTCAGAAAATGTCATCATGAGGCTAATTCTCGTGCTTAAATATTTTAAGACCACAATTAGCCAAGTGATTACTTACAACCCTGTGTGGATCGTGTTTCATGAATTCGATGTGAACCAATTTAATATCTTCCAAGGTTGCTGCCTCAGATTTTGCATTCCTGAAATCTAATAAAGAATAGGTAGTTAAATGAATGGGGAAAGGTGGCCATACTTTCTTTGAAAACCCTTTAAGCTCTTTGCTTATGCCACCAATCACGGTTTTCCTGGCAATATCGTGACAAGCCAGCCTATCGGGTATAAATAATGGTAGAGAATGTGGAGGGACAGAGGTGTCGAAAACCCTGATGTATGAAAATTCTTCCTCCATGTACCAGTCGGCTACACTACTCAAATTGATCGCGATGCTATCTGAGATCCTGGGTGGTGGATTACTGAAGATGGTGACATGCATTGGTACCATTACCCAATTGAAAATTTCATATATGAAATATGAAGCATTGTCCTCCCAAAGCTTTGAATGGTAAGTGTGGATAGGCTCCAGCTCATTAAGGGAAAAGGCGTCATGAAACACACGGCGTCCATGATGTATGCAGACATAAAGAATGAAGTGGCTTTCCCGCTCGCCCTCTGTGTTCGATATTCTATAATCCGACTGGTCAGACTGTCTGACAATAGTTTAGCCCAGTCGAAGGAACAACCTTCTACGACTGTATGTATCAGAGGCACCCATGGGAGGAAAAAATGTGTGGTGTCTTCCCTCCCATACAATCTACAGGTCATCATTGCTATGTATTTGAACTGTGGTTCCAAAGAAGATATGGAATAAATTCTGTTCCTATCGGCCCTGAAATTCATGGGGTGTGAGACCCAATCCTTGATCAAATCAGATAATATTTTTCCATATTGCTCGCATTCCTTCTATTTAAAATCCTCCAGAAACTTGGCATTATATGTGAAGTTCGACGTGGGTGGCAACTTGTACATCGCCTGTAATTGTTCTGGTCTAAAGGTCCCAATAGTGACCTTCTGCTCGTTGTTGATGGTTCAGGTCGGGATATCTACATGGTCTAGCGCCCATCGGATCATGTCATAGTAAGGAAGAAGACGTGGCCTGGATGCTACTTTATGCATTTCTACTTGGACAACAATATTGTATTTGGTGGCCAAGTTGTCTTTCTCATTATCAATGGAGTCGTTTGAACAATTCACCAACTTGGACTGCAGAACCTCGGAGATGTATGACCAGGTTCTGATAGAATCGATGCTTTGGGGTGAAGTATCAGAAACGTTATCCGAGCCTTGCCCTGAAATCTCAACACTTTCCTTGGACGCTTTTCGTGGGGCCATGACAGGGGATTATGATTTAGCTCTCCTGTGATAAAAATATGTATACATACAAAAATCAATTTGCTTAGGAAAGTTTCTCTACATAAAATAGAAATGAGCTTTGTGACACTGAAGAAAAAGATCTATATCTTCGACCGTTTAAAACCTCGACATCCTTATGAACAGAACAATCAAATCAATTTTAGAGACAGATTTAGCAATAAAAACCATATCCTTACTTATTGCTTCGCCTCATTCCCAATTAATGCCATAAATTTCGACAGTTCATAACACAAGTTGGCGTAAGGAAAATTTAAATTTACCTTGTAGACTGTGCATATTATTATTTGCATTAAACACTGATTAAGCTCGCTTAGCTTCTTTAATCAAGCTTTCTTAAACTTTAATCAACCTTTTGGCGTTCGCTTTATCGGGAGTTTTCACTCTAACCTTTCGAGCCTCTAAAACCTGAGATCGCGATGATTGGATTTAGTTAAGAAAGAACGTAAACATGATTAAGTGTTTAATTAATCATGTTTTAATTTATGTCGCGACTTCGCGACTCGGGGCTTCGAAGGTATAGTTTCCGGGAGGAGCGTATGCCGAGTCGCGAACTCTCGAGATCGCGATGATGTGATCTATTTAAAATAGAAGATAAACCGGATTAAGTGTTTTAATTAATTAATATTTGAGCAATATCATGACTTCGCCACTCAGGGTTTCAAAGGTATAGATTTTGGGAGGTGCATACACCGAGTTGCGAAATCCTGACAGACTTTAACCATGGTCAAAACTATCCACCCCTGACACTAACCCAGGTTACTTATGTAAAAGTCTCGTGGCTTCGCCTATTGGAGTTATGATGGTAATGTTTTTGGAGAGAGTGAACACCGAGACGTGAAATCCTGACAACACTTGACTGGGGTTTAAAGAATTTTACTCTCAGCTTTAACCTGAGGTAAGCTTTTAACAACATTTTGCGACCTCGCACATCGGGGCTTGTAAATCTTGTGACTTGTAACTCCCGAAGCGCGATATCCCGAGGTACAAAAAGTAAAAAATTTCGTTTAACGATAAAAGTTGGTGACTTATGAAACATAACATCCTTCGTTATTTCGCATATCGGGACTACTGAAAATTTTAGTTGGTAAATGTCACGAAGTGAAAGAGAACTTAAAGACCAACATTTGACTTTAAAATTTACATTTAAACCAGTTGAAAAAAGGCGGCTCCAACATGACCCATGGATAGTACCTAGCTTTGGCGACTATCTTCATTACGATGACATAATGCTTTTAAGTCCAGTGGAATCGGCTTATCAAGCTATTCAATCGACAACTCCTTCTCCTCCTTTTCTCGGTGATACATCTCTTGATCCATTCCACGTGATCTTTCCTACTAATGAGATGATTATGACGGTCATGTCCATGGAAGATACTCCATGGGATGATGGGAATCATCGTTCTATTCTCTTCCTAGAACGTGAGACCATAGAGAGTTACCAACGAATTTCGACTCTGTCTACCGTTTTTGTTATTTCTTTTGTTCCTGAGTCAACACATGATGTTTTGTATGAAGGGAACTTGAGTAATATTTCACCTACTGTTCCTCTTGACATATCGATTAAACCTAGAGTCGTGGAAAATGTACATATCGATGCCTCATGTTCTAATGATGTGGTTCGCACTTATAAATCCCTTTTCCAAGAATTTTGTGACGTTTTCTCCTGGAGTTATGAAGAAATGCATGGTATTGATCCTGATATTTTTGTGCCTGAGATTAAGACTTACTCGAACGCTAAACCTGTTCGACAAATACTTCACCTAGTACATCCACGCAAATTTGTTGCTATTAAGCTTGAAGTTTAAAATATTCTTAAAGATGGCTTTGTCTATCCTGTGGCTTTGACCAATTGGGTGTCCAATCTTGTTTCGGTTAAGAAGAAACAAGGCACAATCTGCGTTTGTGTATATTATCGGGATATAAACAAAGCTTGTCCCAAAGACAATTATCCAACCTCTTTCATTGACCAGATTGTTGTCGATTGCGCCAGTAGTGAAATCTTCTCCTTGATGGACGGTTTCTTCGGCTATAATCAAATCAATATTTTACCCACGGATCAACATAAGACTGATTTTATTTGCCCTTGGGGAACCTTCACATATCAGAAACTACCTTTCAGTCTAAAAAATGTTGGTGTGACTTTTCAGTGCGCAATGTCTTACACTTTTCATGACATTAAGCACATCATACAACCTTATCTAGACGATCTAGTGACGCATTCCATGCATCGTCAAGATCACCTGACACATTTACGGGCCATTTTCCTATGTTGTGATTATTATCGCATACATTTGAATCCATACAAATGTGTTTTTTGTGTGGAATCTAGACGACTTCGTGGTTTTATCGTGTCTATACATGGGATTTGGATAGACCCCTTGAAGGCTGAGTCTATTCTTAATCTACCTCCTCCTTATGTGCTACGACAACTCCAAAGTTTGCTAGAGAAGACAAATTTTTTATGTCGATTCATTCCCAACTACGCTGAATTAAAAAACGAATTTACTCGGATTATTAAGAAAGGTTATGATTTTGTATGGGACGACACTGATAACAAAGCCTTTGAAGCTTTGAAGCTTGCTTTAACCTTTACACCACTCCACCCAATTATAGTCGATATTATTTCTTGTACTTAGCTACTTCGGACTCTACCATTGCTATGGTTTTATTCCAAGAGGATGATTCACACGATGAACATGTTATATACTATTTGAGTAGGAGTCTCACAACTACCTAAACCAAATATTTACATGTGGATAAACTGGATTTGGCAGCTGTTCAAGTTGTTCAACGTTTTTGTCACTACATCTTATTACGCAGAACCATGGTCATTTCCGATTACAACCCCATGCAACATATCCTTAATCGACAATTGTTGGGAGGAAAGTACTCTAAATGGATAGTTATTCTCCAGGAGTTTGATTTGGAGTTTGAGCGTGCCAAGTCAAAGAAGTCTTTGGTTTTTGCCAAAAATATACGTGACCTTCCCTCTACTGAGACAGAAACTACGACAAAGGATTCCTTACCTGACGAATCCCTCTTTCTGATAAGTTATCATGACATATGGCATGGATATATTATCATCTATCTCCAGACCCAAAATTTTCAACCTGATATTTCTAGTATAGATCGTCGTCGTATACGGTATCAAGCTCGTCAATACATTATCCTTGGTCATACCCTTTACCACCGTGATATTGATTCCATATTT
>JASDQU010818733.1:0-19298 GCA_032191745.1 Picea mariana | reverse complement strand
GGCACTCAAATCTATGGTCAACAGAGCATATTGGACCCCCTCAACCTTTCTGACTTTAACCATGGGGGGGATCCGAGTTGGTGGTATTTCCCATGAGGGACCCTCATACATGCCACCTTCCTGTTAACTCAGAACCTCCTTGCTCATTACCACTTACCGCCTAACACCCCCTCTGAGTAAACCACCAAACCACTCATAGATACCACCTTTCCGCTACACGTAATACTCCACTACACTGCCTACATGTCAGAAGACCCATCAGCCGTCAGATCAAACTAGAATTCTTGTCAATCGTCAAATCATGTTCAAGTGGAAGGATAGGATAAGCGAGGTAAGATCTGATATCTCAGTTATGCAAATTTTCGTCAATCGTTGGATCATTCCAAGTGGAAGGATAGGATAAGATAGAAAATTTGCATCGTATAAAGATCAAGTCGTCAATCTAAGAACATGATCGATGAACAACATTTAGTTCGGGTCTAAAATTTGCGAGGAGGTTACTTTTCGGGGATTCTCACATCGGAAAAATTGGTGACTTGAAAATTCTAAATACCTAAAGTCCCGAAGTGAATGAGGATCCACATCAGCAAGACTACGTTAGCAAGGACATGTGGTGCAATCATACAATGACAAGTGTCAAGTTGATTCGACATTTCAAGTACGTAAAAATCACAAATCTGAGTGACACATGGCAGCTACTAGGCTCATGACACRTCATCAAGTGATGTAATTAAGTGATGTCACTACGAGAGTTTTACTTCGGGAGCTATACCACCAGCACTTGCCCAAAGTTTTGAAGTCCTGAAGTGGTTTGGGGTCGTCCATTGTCGAGGAGGACAGATGGCGCAAGATCCACAACTTTGGAAGTTTKTGCATGGGGAGAACGTGAAAATCACCGAAGACAAATATCGATCATTGATCATTGAGGGGAGTACGTGTTAGCTGATYTGAGATTTTAGAGAAATCTCAGTTCAAGGATTTCCAGTTGAGACTTGAGAATTCCAAAGTCTAGAGACACGAAAGGATCGTGACCATTGATCCAAAAGGGACACACGTCAGTGGATTTTTAGCTCCGAGAAAAAGAAAAGAAAGGTTGGAAAGTTGATATTTTAGAACCTCGAATACCTAAAGGGATTGTGACCATTGATTCGAGAAGACCATGTGTCGTTAGATCGTGGACTCCAGGTGAAATTCTTTGGGAGCAAGTGGAGTTTGAGAATCAAGACTCCTGAAGACCAAAAGGAAAAACCGATCTCATCTATTGGTTTAGAGGGCCACATGTCACTTGGTCATTGAGACTAAGGATCACGCATGGACGGAGGAAAGAAGGAAGGAAAAGACAATAGATCGAAACCGTTGATCAAGGAGCACCGTCAAGATCATGAGATCGACGGTCCCATCACATTGTAGGGCCAGAACATGCTCGAGTCTTAATTTTTCTTGAGCGGATCGAAATCGAAACCACTGTTTTGGAGAAAGGACGTGTGGAGGCTCGTAGTGAATTGTGGGGCAAAATGAGGGTTTCCCTCAAATTTCCTATGGACACGCCCGCAATCACGTGGTCATGTGAGGTTCATATCCCAAGGTCATATCGTGAAACATAGCTAGCTCTCACTAGACTGAGATCAAGAAGCACCTTTTGAATAGGCGTTTGGTCACTGCTGGTGGTCACGTGAAGGAAGAGGCTCAGAAGCCAAAGAACCCAAAGACGGCTGGTTGTAACTGACAGAGAAGACAAATAGTTGCGATTGCCAAAGAATGCAAGGAATCTTAGAATAACGCCCACTAATGATGAACACATTCAGGATAACCTCCAGAGAAGACGAAGAGGTGATGATGAATATGGATATGAATTGGCATGTGAAAGACATGCAGAACAAAGAAGAGGATGTGATTTTTCTCTTGAACTATGATGTGGGTAGGACGAGACGTAGTGAACAACCTAAAGTGCAGAACAATGGTGCAGTGAAGAGCATGCAGAGGCATGGCACATAGAATGGACATGGCGCACGGAGCATAAAATGTAGAAGAATAAAAAGTGCAAGGCAGGCGAGCAGGACGAAACTGATGTAGGTAGATCAGAGCAATGTAGAAGAAGAGTGATGAGACTGGTAAGCCATTGATATACACTGTATCACTGTAATAAGTTTCAGTAAGAAAAGATTTATATTTCAGGGTGGTAGTGTGGTTCTAGGKAGGATTGTTGTCCTAAGAGTTTCAAGTGGGTGCTTGAACATAGGGAGGTTTAGCTTCCATCTAGTTGCAGCCAAAAAAAATCAGGGTGGTAGGGTGGTGTAAGGGAGAACTATTGTTCTCTGTTATACAGGTTGGTGCCTGTGTGACTGGAAGTTGGTGCTTCCATCTAGTTGGTGTTGGAACACTTAGGGAGTTGGTGCTTCCTTCTAGTGGGTGATATAGAAATAAGAGATTTGGTGCTCTCAACAAGTTGCTTCTTGTAAAACAGAGGTGGTAGCCTCAAAAGGAGTTGGTKCTCATAAGAATGATAATGTACAGAAAATAAAACTACTTATCATATCAAGAATAAGAGGTTTTTTTCCTTTATGGGTTTCCTCGGGAAATATTTGTCACTGTATATTTCATGTGTGTGATTGATTTTGAATATTCTATTGCCTACTTACTTGAATTATTGCAATCATCATTGAGTGTTCTGTAAAGATTTTAAAATGGGCATAATTGTTTAAGCACAATGACAACTGATTTACCCCCCCCTATCTCAGTTGTTCAACAATAATTGTGTAGAGTGGCCATGATTTTATGTGTTGAAAATTGTGGCCCTCTGTCAGTGATTACTTCCATGGGTAATCCATAGCGTACAAATAATTCAAAGAGAAAATTAATGACTTCTTGCTCAGTTGTGTTTGGAAATCCTACTGCTTCTACCCACTTGGTCATATAGTCTGTTGCAACTAGTGTATAGGATTTCTGATTTGATTTTGGGTTGAAGGGGTGAACAAAATCCAGTTCCCATCTCCCAAAAGGTTCCACCACTATTTGTGATTGTAGGGGCATTTCATCAGCTTGGCCTACTCAACCCATCATTTGAAATCTGTCGCAGGCCTGGACATATTTCTTTGCGTCTTTAAATATTGTGGGCCAATAGTAGCCCATCTATAAAACCTTATTCCCAGTTTCGTGGTCTACAAAATGTATGTCACAGGGATCATCATGACCCCCCTTCAAGAAATCATAAATTTCATCATCTCTTACACATCTTTGGATATGAAGATCAGCCCCTGTGTGGAAAATATATCCACCAATCCAGGTGAACCATGCACTGCGATGAACGATTAGTTTCCTTTCTCTCGATGACAGGTGTGCTGGTAGTTTCTCAAATGCTAGATAATTCACCACATCAGCGTACCACGACGTCTTAATAGTGACAACGAGCAAGTGTTCGTCTATAAATTGGTCTTCAACTGTCAAAGAGTTATCTGTCTTGGGTACGCGAGACAAGAAATCTGAAACGATATTCTCTCTCGAGCCGATCCTTGATGGTGATGTTGAATTCCTGCAATAGTAATAACCACCGAGTAACCCGTCAATTAGTAATTTCTTTTTTAGCTAAATATTTAATAAAAGAATGATCAGTATATAGAATAATTGGATATCCTATTATATAGTGGTGAAATTTATTAATAGCATGTATAATGGCTAAAAAATATTTTTTTGTTACTATGTAATTTAATTCAGCAAGAGTAAGATTTTTTCTAATAAAATAAATAACATAAGGTTTCTTGTCTTCTTCGTGTCCAAGGATAGCGTGTATGGCGATATCTGATGCATCTGAAGAGATGTGAAATGGTAATTTTTAGTTTGGTTCTCTCAGCACTAGTGTTGTTGAAACCAACCTTTTGAGTTCTGCAAATGCAACATCACACTTATCAGACCACTGAAATTCCACATTACTAGTTAAAGCATGTAAAGGTGCATCTATTCTTGAAAACATTTCTATGAATCTACGATAATATCCTGCACAACCAAGGAAACTACATACCCTAGTTTGTGTACCAGGTGTAGGTAGATTAAGGATTACCTCTATTTTTGTTGTGTATACCTTGATTCCGTTTGTAGAAACATAGTGTCCTAGTACCACACCTTCAGTCATCATCATATGACATTTCTCATGAATCAAACATATCCTAGTAATAATCCATCATTCCAATATCTTCTCCAAATTTCTTAAGGCTTGATCAAAGTCAGTTCCATAAGGGGTGAAATTGTCCATGTAGAATTCAATTTCTTCATTAATAAAATCAGAAAATATGCTTAAAATAGCTCGCTGGAATGTTGCTGGAGAATTACATAATCCAAAGGGAAATACTATGTATGAGAAGGTACCCCTGGGACATGTAAATGAAGTTTTATCCTGGTCTTCCAAAGCAATCTAAATCTTATTATAACTGCTAAAACCATATAGGAAGGAGAACAATTGCTTCCCTGCTAAAGTATCAAGGACCTGATCAACAAAATGTAGGGGAAAGTGGTCCTTCTAGGTAGATTTATTGATTTCTCTGTAGTTTACACAAATTCACCACTTCCCATTCTTGTTAGGGACGATTACTAGTGGAGAGACCCACTGATTGTCTGAAATAGGATATATGAAATCTGCATCCAATAGTTTATGTAATTTTTCTTTAACAACATCCCTAAGATTAGGATTCAATCTTCGTTGGGGGTGTTGGATGGGTCAGACATCTTTTTCAGTATAGATATGATGTGTACAGAGTTGGGGATTCATTCCCTTCATGTCGGAATACTCCCAAGCAAAATCGTGTTGATATTTAGAAAGGATGTGAATCAATTTTTGATGTTGTTGCTCATTCAAATTAGCATTAATATCAAGAAATCCCCCTGGTGTAATTTCAACTGAAATGTTGTTATGGACAGCAGTAGTGGGAATCTGTTGCTCGATCCATTCTTCCAAAGGATCTCCCTGTGCTTCATTATCTAAAACAACTTTTAGCATTTGACATGTTGGGTTGCCTATAACGGTTGGGTTGTTAATGAAGCTACTGATCACATCATCTTCTAGCTGGGTTTTGAGCCAAAGAGATTCTTCCATTGTGAGAGGAGATCGTAGGTTTTCTTCTGGATATCTAGGTGGTTGCAAATGTTGTTGTATGACAGGCAGACTTGGTTTATCTGGAGGATATAGGATAAGGTTCTTTGGAGCACTTCCTCTAGAAATTGTCATGTTTCTTGTGCGACATCTTATGTATGCATCTATTGTTGCTATCCATGGTCGTCCCAATATCAATGGGTGTCCATCAAGTCTACTTCTTGGGTTAATAACTAGGAAATTAGCTAGGTATTCCCAAGAGTCGATCGAGATTTCTATGTCTTGTAATGTGCCCATTGGCTTAAACATTGATATATCAACCAATTCTAACATAATTGAAGTAGGTTCGAAGGAGGTGATACCTAGGACATTACAGGTCTCAATGGCTAGAATATTGATGGCTGCCCCCAAATCCACCAGTGTATTTGGAAAAAAACAACCCTATATCTAAATTGTTACCACATGATTCCCTGGGTCTGTATACTTGAATGGCTCCTACCTTCCTATAATAACATCGTACAAAGTTCCTACCACATGAACAATTGATGGATTCTTAGTTTTCCTCTGAAGTTTCTTTCCACATAATTCTTTAATTATTTTTGTATAAATTGGGATGTCTTGTAAATCCTGGAGGAGTGGAATTTTAACACATAGATTCTTTAGCTCCCCGATGATATCAAAGTTAGGATATACAACTAGTTTTTCTATAATTATCCTCTTGGGAAACAAGGGAGGAGGAATTATGTCTTCATCAATATTATGTTGCTCAACTGTGTTTTTCCCCTATTGTACTTCTTCTGTTATGACCACAGTCGATGGTTTTATGGTTGGTTGTATATCATTCTCATTCTCCTATTCTTGATGAATGTTTCTTTCCTCAGGAGAAATTACATGCCCTGATCTCAACTGAATTTCGTTGCACCCTGCATAATTTTTTTCACCCTCCAAATTATCAACAATTTGCACAAGATGGGATGGTCTATTATTAGGATTTGGGTTGGGTTGAGTTGGTAATTAAGGGCACATTTGATTTTGAGGATACTAGGGTAATTGAAGTGGATCCTGTAAAGTGGGATGAGCTTGGGGAGCCATTCGCATGGGTTGATTGGTCAATCCCATGGGGCTCTTCTAGTTTTGAGTCCAATTGGGGGCTTGGGAAGTTGTGCTAGTCCACTGTGAAGGATAGGGGTTATTATTTGAATTATGCCAAAATGGGGTAGGGTATTTTAGGTTAGACCAAGTGGGATTAGCAGCTGGTTGATTTGGCCAGGGTGTAGTAGGATATTGTTGGGACTGCCAGGTGGGGTTAGCAAATGGTTGTCCCTATCATGTGTTTCAAGAATTATGTTGTTGATTATACTATCCAGAAAAGAAAGAAGAGGGATCTTGTATCATACCTAGGGGATGAGCCTGCCATTAGCGACACTGAGCCATAAGAGATACTAGTTATGTTTCCTCTTTTGCTTCTTTAAATACAAATTTTAGTCCTGGGAGTGATGGAAATTTCTCTGTTGAATGGTCTTTGGTACAAATGGTGCAAATCCAAACCACATCCAATGGACACTCTCTCAAACCATGTTTTCTTATGCATCATGGACAAAATATGGCCAACGACTATTCTTCTTATTCTTGTTTATGTTTAACCTATAGAACATCCAATTGCGTAGTCAAACTGCTCAAAATGTTTGTTTTAAAATTTTGTAAAATATTACCAACTTCCACTTGGGTGACACTCCCTCTAGTAATGTTGCTACTTTTGGTGATGGGAGCCCATATTCTTGATCTAGTTCATGTACTTCCACATGAAAATCTGATGCACAATTAGACAATGTCATCATACGTTTCTTGATAAATATCACCTTTTCCCATTAAATTCAATGTTTCTACCCATTGATCCTTCATACCTTTTATTAGAGTGGCTTTAAGTACCTCACCTAGTAGTGTACCATAAGGTGATCTCTACAAGTTATATTGAAACCTTTCAACATATTCTTCTAGTGTTTCATTTTCTTTTGCAGTCATTTTAAAGATTTCATATTTTAAATCCCTGGTTCTACAGTAGTCTTGATGTTTCGTAAGGAAGCCTTGTTTCATTTCATCCCAATAATTTATAGTTCCCCCCCTTACTCCCATAAACCATCATAAAGCTGCTCCTTTCAAAGTGGAAGGAAATAGTTTTAGTTTCTGGGGTTCGGAGGTATAGTCATAACCTCTATACATGACATCAAAATTGAATAGGAACGCGTTAGGATCCTCTGAGATTAATCCATTGAAGGTTGGTAGATTCTGTATTTAAATGGATTTCATTGGGGCATTAGCAACCAAATCGACTATAAGATATTCCAAAGTGAAAGTTTGGGGTCGTGGTGGATTTTGCTGTGCCATTTGGTCAAAAATGTGCCAATAATATTCAAGGAGTTATTGGTCTAGGTGTTCTATTCGAGGTGGTTGATTACTTGGTCCTTTAAAAGATTTAATCAGACTACCTATGTCTAGTATTTCAGGTATTCCTTCTTCTATCAGGATCACAGGAGATCCAGGTTCAAGTGGTGGTGGGTTTGCCTTAGCAACCACACTAGTATCCCCTTCTCAGTCTAGAGAAATGAGAAGTTGCGTATGTGTATTTTGGAATCTTTGTTCAGTCCCTTCAATTTCGTTATGAACCTCAGCATGAGATACAGTTGGTGAATTTGTTGCTTGAGGGATTCAGGTATAACCTTTTAGAGGTCCAACCGAGGCTTGATATTCAGCTTTTCAGATGATTTCGTCTATGGAAGTGCTCCTTCCAGGGGGCACTGGGCCCTGGGATTTTGTATTTTTTGGTGGGGGGTTTAACTTTTCAGATTCTTTCTTCTTATTCATACACACAAACACAAATTATATGCACCTATATAACCTCTATGCATCAACTGAAGGTCGGTGTTGGCACAAGCATTTTACTTGTTGCCTACGTAGGTTCTTACATTTTGTTTTCAATACCTCATCCTCCAAACATGCAACGTATGCTACCTTTGACATTCTCCCCGACAATGGCACCAAAATGTTGGGTTCTAAAGATGTCCTAAAATCAACCTTAGTCTGATATTAATTTATCAACCGAGGATTCGTCTTCTTTTTCAAGAATGTTAGCAAAGTCTATGCAGATATTCATAGAGGTTTAAATCGTGTAGATAATTTAGCTAAAGAAAATATGAGTCTATCTAAATTACTCTAATAATCAAGTTCTTCACTTATTCATTAAAAACTCTGAAACTGATAACTCACTCAACATAATTTTAATTTGATCAATAACACACTGCGAATCAAAAACATCAATAAATTTGTTGAATTCATCTATCTAAGAAATAATGATTTAATCTGTGAAAACACTTCATGAATCAATCTATCAATGATTATTTAACTTGTTGAAAAAGAACAATGAATTACTGTATATTTAAGAAGGAACAACAAATACAAATTAAGCGAAAGGAACAACAAATGCGAATTTGATAAAAGGAATAGGGTATGTGAAAATGAAAGGAATCCACAAGCGATAAATTAACAGTAATTGGAAATGGAAAACAATCGATAATCTTTAAATGAAACATCTATCCTCAAATGAACAACATAGATAATTGATAAAAGAATCAACACACTCACGAATTTATCTTAACTGTTGCAAGGAAATTTAAATCACAGAACTGAAATAGAATTGATACGATTACAGATGAGGCAATAAATCCTTCTAATTGGACCCATGGTATTTAGAAGGTACTACTATGAGAAACTCAGTACGGAAAGATGATAAAAAATCTCAAGTTCATTAATTACATAACTGATAAATCATTTACAACAGACTATTGTACAGAACAATTCAGAGATCCAAACGCTTGGTTAAATTTCTTGGATATTTCTCTATTGTTCACTATTCTCTATATATTAAAATGAAATAAGTAAATTTAGCTATCCCGAGGATCGAGAGATCCTCTAGATTGCTTTTACTATTTATAAAGATTACAAAATAAAGAGTCAATCTTCCTCTAAACCGCTTTATGCCTGATTCGTTCAATCTCCAATGGATTATGTTCAGGATCCCTTTAATTATCTTGAGGTAACAACAATTATCCATTTTTTTCATAGAATCACAACAATTCAAACCAAAATTGAGAAAATATCTAATATCATTCAATAATATTTCTAAAAGACTTTTTAATCATTTTCTTTCCTGATTACTTCTAATTAATAAAAAAGTCAATCAAGAATATATCATAAAACATGGTAATAAGGGGAATATTTGTACCTTTTTCTCAACTCAACAGTGTGTTTTATGCAATTCTTCCATGTCACTACTTGGAACCTCTCATAAAAGGAGTTATAGAAAAAATGGCATACCTTGTTGAATTCTGGCTTATTCTAGAGAGCGAACTTGTAGACCAGTCCCCGTATGGAATGTTTGTTGTATGGATTTGCAAATTGTACACATAATACTACAAATTGTACTCTAACCAACAAGTTTGGTCTTACTGAATTTGGATCTGTTATGAAGAAGTTATGACGTTTTTACCCGAAACACTTGTTTTAGACTAGTTTCAAGACTAGCCACAAAACCCTATTTTCCACGAAGTGTAACTGCAAAAATACAACGACCCACAAGCTGAAATTCATACCAAAACTACTTGGATATGTTTCCTCAATGGACTCCCAATTTCATGTTCTGATTCATTCTATAAAAAATGTTATTGTGAAAATGGTGAGATGAACTGTAAATAACATACCTTAGAAAGCATCATCAAAATAATTTATCCTCCCTTGAATTTTGACGTTCTTTACTTCACCTTCTCTCTGAAATTTGGCTTAGATATCCTTTGGTTACCTCAGTCACATTTAGATATTCAATATGCTCAAGTGTATTTTAAATGAGAGAGCCTTGCTTTTTATTTATACTTTCATGTAGCTTCCTCAGAAGCATCTTCTAGACCACTTTGTCCACATAGTCACCTGTTTCCAACTTTGCCCAATTTTACACTTGTCCATATATTCAATAGCCACTTGACTACTTAACGCATTTTCCTCATTTTAGGGTTAACCTTATTATAACCACTTTCCATAATTAGAAAGTTTTCCATTTACTTTATTATTTAAATAATCCTCCTTGAATTTGTCACTTCACTTTATTATTTAAATAATCATCTTTGACTTTGTCACTTCAGTTTATTATTTAAATAATACTCTTTGACTTTGTCACTTCACTTTATTATTTAAATAATCCTCTTTGACTTTGTCACTTCACTTTATTATTTAAATAATTTCTTCTTTGAAAACACTTTGACTTCTTTGACCTTTTGGGGCTTCAAGCCAACATATGAGGGTCCTCTAACTTCGTAAGGCCATTACTCTCAAACCATGAGGAGTTATGTGACGTTCCACATACCATTGAAAATGGAATGAAATGTACTATCCATATAAAATAGTCATACCTTCAAATATATCAAAACTCATACCATTATACATCAAACAAACTTGGGTCCATTACCCAAAACCTTTGTGCTACCGAAATTCACTACCGGACTTTCTTCAAGGGTTGAGATCAATGACAACCAACCCAATTAATCAACAATCTTCCCATTTGGAATTAATGGAAACACTCTTATGCAATATTGAAATCATCTCACTCATGCTCCCCCTATAACCATGCTTGCATCTTTGTGACCAACGCTCCCCTTGAAACCATGTATCTATCATCTACATCTAATAAATTTCTCCCCCTTTGTCATCAATGGAAAAGGTATATTTCCATTCGATTCTTCTCCCCCTAACTGACACGTCTAATCTCCCAAATTGAACTATCCTCTTTACAGTGCTTCCTCATGGACATCTAATACATATAAGATAAACATTCAAAAGAATTCATTTTGGAGTAAAAATAACTCCGAGTCTCTGGCAAAGATACTCAAAGGCTTCCCATGGAAGCGGTTTTGTAAAGATGTCCACCACTTGTTCTTTTGTACCCACATATTCAACTCTGATGTTCTTTTCTGCAACTTGTTCCCATACAAAGTGATACTCGATTGGAATGTGCTTCATCTTGGAGTGCATCAATGGGTTCTTTGAGATACTGATGGTGCTTGTATTATCACAATATATTGGAATGGTCACATCATACTCAAAATGTATATCTGTTAGAGTTTGTTTCATCCATATAACCTGTGTACAACATTCTACTGTTGCAATATACTTTTCCCCCTGCTGTAGATAAAGATATTGGTGATTGTTTCATTTTTAGCTGTGATACTAAACACTCACCCAAGTAGAACGTTTCTCCACTGGTGCTTCGTTATTCATAAATTAAACCTACCCAATATTCATCTATGTGTGCAATAAGTGATAGATCCTTTCCTTTTGGATACCATAATCCAAACTCTTCCGTTCCTTTGAGATATCTGAAAATCATGCTCACTGCTAATACATGTGATTCCTTTGGTACTGCTTGAAATCATGCCACCTGTACAATTGCTTGCATTACATCTAGAATGAATTTTGTCACATATAGTAGGCTACCAATCATTGACATGTATTGCCTCTGTTCTGTAGACTTTTAATCATCATCTTTGTTCACCTTGTAACTGGTTTGCATGGGATTGATAACTGGTTTGCAATCTTCCATTCCAAACCTCTTTAGCATTTCTATGATATACTTGGTTTGAGAAATAAAAATTCATTGGTTTCTTTGACGTATATGAAGACCTAGAAAGAAGGATAGTTCTCCAACTAATGACATTCCAAATTCATTCTACATGTCCTTTGCAAATTTCTAGCTTAACCTGTCATCAATACTTCCAAAAATAATATCATCAACATAAACTTCAATTAATAAAATACTATCTTGAGTTACCTTGATGTAGAGGTTGTTGTTTGCACTTCCTTTTATGAACTCTTCTTGCTGTAGATATTTATCCAGTCTAGAGTACCATGATCTAGGAGCTTGTTTTAGACCATACAAGGAATTCTTTAATTTACACACATAATATGCTTTCTTTGACAACTAAAATTCTTCTGGTTGTTCAATGTAGACTTCTTCTTCAAGTTCCCCATTCATAAAATATTATTTTACATCCATATGATACACTTTAATACTTTTGGAGCATGCATAAGATAAAAGCAATCAGATTGCTTCCATTCTGGAAACTGGGGAAAATGTCTCTTCAAAGTCGATTCCTTCAACCTATGCATATCCTTTATATACCAATCTAGTTTTTTTCCTTGTAACTTATCCATATTCATTCAATTTATTCTTGTATACCCACTTTGTGTCGATCACATTCTTATCCATTGGTCTTGGAACCAAATCCCAAGTGTCATTTTTCTCTATTTGATCCAATTATTCATCCATGGCCTTATTCAAAAATTCATCCTCACTGGCCTCTTCAAAACATGTTGGTTCAATCCTAGATGAGAGTGTTAGGTGCATTTGTTATGGTGAATAGATTATTCTTCTAGTCTCAACTCCTGCATGATGATTCTAGAATCTGAAGGATGATTCTTTTGTACTTGTATGCTAGTTGTCTTTGGAGGAACTTGTTGAAATTTCTCTTATGCTTCTCTCATATCCTCTTCATCTTCACCTTCTACTTATTTTTCACCTTCAGCTTCTTCTTTGTAAAGTTGTTCCATTGATTCATTTTCTTCTTCCTTTAATTCTTGTCTACATGTTTCATCAATTGTTACGTTGATGATTTCCGCAACTTTGTTCAATGTCAGGATGTAACACTTGTATGATTTCCTTGTACTTGATTAACCAACATGTACTCATTTTTCCACACGAGAGTCAAAAAATTTCATTCTTTCATCTTCTCTTTTGATGTAGTATTTTCTTCCAAAAACTCTGAAGTACTTCACATTTGCTGGTCTTCATTTCCATAGGTCGTAGGGAGTTTTGTCAGTGTTTTTTCTAAGAATTAATTTGTGTTGAATGTGAATTTTTTTATGCATTGCCTGTGTCCAAAATATATCTGTCAATTTGGAATCCATTAACATTATTCGATCCATTTCTTGTATTATCCTTTTTTTCTTTCCAACTCCATTCTGTTGAGGTGTCCTAGCAACAAAGAATTGCCTTTTTATTCCATGCCTGCTGTAGTAGTCCATAAATTCCTTTGAATTAAACTCTCCTCCATTATCATATCTCACTCATTTGATTTTTTAATCCATTTCATTTTCAACCATTTCCTTGTAGACCTTGAATTTCTCAAAAGATTCCGACTTATTCCTAAGAAAGAAAACTGCAGTCATTCTTGTATAATCATCAACTAATAACATAAAGTGTTTCTCACCTTTTAAACCCTTTGTTGTAGTTGGTTCAACTATATTAATATGCATAATTTCTAGTGGTCTTGTCATTGGATATTCTTTTGATTTAAACCTGGTCTTTGTTTGCTTTCCTTGTTGACAATTCTTGCATAAAGTGTTGGTTGGTTTCATGATCTGGGGAATTTCTCTAACTTTTTCCCTTTAGATGACTTTGACAAGGTTATAGAATTGTATGTGACCCATTCTTCTGTGCCATAACCAACTTTCATCTTCCTTTCCTAAGAAACACTTTTCATTTCCAATTTCACTTAATACATATATGTTGCTTGAAGTACTCGCAGTTGTTGCAATCAATTTTCCTGAACATTTTTTTCTTATCTCACACTTTTGTGAATTGAAAGTAACTTTATGACCTTGGTCACACATTTTACTCACACTTAAAATATTATGTTTCATATATTCTACTAATAGAACATTTTATGCCTTGGTATTCTTGTTCCCAATTCTGATTGTGCCTTTTCTAATGATTTTAGCTGAATCATCATTTCCGAAGGAGAATGATCCATCTCTCTCCTTTATTAATGTAATAAACCTGTCTCTATCACCTATCATGTGTTTTGAACAACCATTATCAACATACCAACCACGTTTCTTCTTCTAAGCTTGTAGAGCAAGTGTGCATTGTTCATTGTTATATTGATTCTACTTTCTTATCTGTGTCCTTTTCTGAGGTTCATGTCTGTGAATGTTCTTTTTTTGTTGTGGTTCTCTAGGAGGGACTACCATTCTACAATCTTTGTCCATGTGTCCAAATTTGTTACATTTGTAGCATTCCACTTCAGTGCTCAAAGATTCAAACATGTTGTAACTTCTTCTCTGTGTTTCTCTAGGCCTTCTTGGATAACCATTTTGTGTATGAATTTCAAAGTTGTTTATGTTCCTGTTGTTAGCTCTACAATTCACAACTTTATGTACAAAATTATTACATGCATAACATAGACCAAAAAATATAGTTTGATTCTTGGGAGTTGAAGATATTCTGAAAGGAGGTACTCTTATGAATCCTTCTTCTTCTTGAGGTCTATTTGTTTCTATCGGTTGTTGATTCTGAAATCTGAATCTTCTTGGTGTAGGAATGTCCCTATAATTTTCTTTGTAGACCTTCCTATCCCCTTTGATTGTTTCTTCATAAATTTTTGGATATGTTTCTTGTTCTGTTGTTTTGAAGCTTGATCCCTTTTCTATCTAATTGTATCCAAGTCTGGAATTTTCATGATGAGGTTTTTGATTATTGATAATGTCATTCAAAACTTTTTAGTTGTTCTGCATATTTTTCTTTTGAATATCCTTTCTTAATGTGACAATTTACGCTTTCAAATTTCCAATGATCCTGTCTCTTGCTTCTATTTGTTCTTTGAGTGCTTCTTCAATTCTTTTATCTTCTTCAATTTGAACCTTCAAATTTGTGATCATTTGTTCTAGTTCCTGAGTGTCTTTTTTCTTGTCTAGTTCCGCTTGTAGTTTCTTGTTTTTCTTCTTTTCTCTTTTGATAACTTCTATGGCACACAAAAATTCTTCTCGATAGTCAACTTATGCCTCTTCATATTCTTCTTATGCCGCTTCATATTCTTCTTCAAAGTCTTCTTTATGAGAGTATTCTATTGCCATGAATATAACTCTTTATGTCTCACTGTCACTGACTTCATCTTCATTTGATGATGACATGTCTTCTTTGGTGCATAAGCTTTTCTTGAAATCTTTTTTTGTGGTTCTTTTTCCTTTATATGTTTGTTTGTTATTTGAGTAACCTTCATCATTTCTCTTTTTCTTATGAGGATATTTGTGATAAAAATTACCAATACCATCATAATTAAAACAAATCAAAGGCAGCTTACCTGTATACCTATCGTTGGTTCCCTTGTTCAATATTCTGACAAAGTTGGTCACTTCTTCATCATCTTTCAAGACATCACTGTTGTTGCTATGTTATTTTTCCTTTTTCTTTCCCTTTAGCTTTGATATTTTGGATGCTTTGAAGGATGCTTCTTTTATACTTGGATTTTCCAGTTCAGTTCTCATTTCATATGCTTTGAATATTCCATGTAGTTCGTCCATGCTTATTGAGTTTAAATCTGCTCTTTCTTCTAGTGCTGATATCTTAGGGTCAAATCTCATAGGAAGATATCTTAGTACCTTTTGAACAATTACAGATTATTTGATTTCTTCTCCAAATACCAAGATTGCATTTACTATTTCATCGACTTGTAAAAAKTAAGTTGCAATATTCTCATCTTCCTTCATCTTTAGTTGTTCGAACTAACCTCTGTAAGTTTGAAGCTTTGTTGCTTTGACTTTTGAATCTCCTTCATAAATATTTATAAGTTTGTCCCAAATCTCTTTAGAGGATTTACAATGTGCAACTTTGGTGAATACTGATTCTCCAACACCATTCAGAAGTGCATTTGTGGATTTGGAATTATTCTGACCGAGTTTCATTGCTTTGTCATTTGTCGGTGGAACTGCTCATGTTGTGTATCCATCTACAATTGATTTCCAAATTTCAAATCCCTGTGCATGTATATATGTCTTCATCCTTATGCTCCAAAATGCATACTTATGTCCATCAAACTGTGGTATTCCATTTTTATACATGTTGTTGCTATCCATGATCTACCTTTTAGTGGTTAAACAGATTTTTAAAGGAACCTTCTCTGATATCAATTGTTGGTTTACTGAGAGGGGGGGTGAATCAGTAAAAGAGAAATCTAATCCTTTTTAACCATATAATGCAAGTGTTATATCAATGTAGAATTATCATCCAATATTTGTAGAGTAAATAAACAATGAACAAATGAACAATCATACACATACACAATACACTAGTGTTTTTACGTGGAAATCCAAAGAGGGATAAAACCAAAGAATGATTTTTATTATATGTCTTGAAGAATTACATTCATTGGAAGCATTAACTTCCTTTGTTTTCCAGCTGCAACTGGAAGGAGGCTGCAAACCCCTAGTTTCTCAGGCTACAACCTGAGGGAAGCTCCAACTCTCCAATTTTCTGGCTACAACCAAAATGAGGCTACAACCTCCTATGTTCTCTGGATACAACCATAAGGTGCCTACAACCACCTGTCCTTGCCTCATCCAACCACCCTGACGTATAAGTAGAATGATGGAACCACTATCACACTATCATTGTGATATATATTGCTGTAAACCTATACCAACCAACCTACACCAAACAACATGTACCAGTAACCTGAACCATGCATCAACCATGCATCAACCTATACCTCAAGATGTAATCAACCTGTACCATGTATAAGTGCATCAACCATGCACCAAACTGTACCTCAACCAAAATCCCTCATCAATTTCATCATCCAAATCTAATTTGTAACTCTGTAATAGACCTAGTGTATATGATCACATACCTGCAAACCTTAACTTTAACAACAAGAGACTAGCATTTTCATCAAACTTTACTTTAGTATCACATGACTAGTTTTGGATTAGTCAACAACCCTAACTTGAAGTAATCATAACTATGTACATGTAATGAATAAAGATCTGAAAATAATACACAATGTTTTTCATTGTATTTTATACAATTCATCTAGGTGTCACTACTTGGAACCTCTCAAAAAAGGATTCATAGMAAAAATGGCATACCTTATTGAATTTTGGCTTATTCTAGAGAGAGRACATTGTAAAGCRTGCCCTGCACAGAAAATTTGTTTTCTGGATCTAAAAATTGTACAAAAAATACTACATATTGTACTCTAACCAACACATTTGGTATCACTGAATTTGGATCTATTATGAATAATTTATGACATTTTTACTCGAAACACTTCTTTTAGACTAGTTTYAGGACTAGCCACAAACCTTATTTTCCACGGAGTGTAACTCCAAAAATACAATGACCAACAAGATGAAATTTGTACCACAACTACTTAGATATGTTTCCTCAATGTCCTCCCAATTTCACAGTATGATTCATTCTATAAAAAAATTTATTGCGAAAATGGTGAGATGACCTATAAATAACATACCTTAGAAAACATCATCAAAATAATTTATTGTCCCTTGAATTTCAGCCTTCTTTACTTCACCTTCCCTCTGAAATTAGGCTTAGATATCCTTTGGTTACCTCAGTCACCTAGAGATATTTAATATTCTAAAGTGTATTTTAATTGAGAGAGCCTTTCCTCTTATTTATACTTTCATGTAGCTTCCTTAGAAGCATCTTCTAGACAACTTTGTCCACATAGTCACCTATGTCCAAATTTTCTCAATTCGTCACTTGTCCATATATCCAATAGCCACTTGACTACTTAACCCATTTTCCTCATTTTAGGGTTAACCTTCTTATAACCACTTTCCATAATTAGAAATTTCTCCATTTACTTTATTATTTAAATAATCCTCCTTGACTTTGTGATGCAGGAGCATCGCCCACAGCAAGCGAGCCAACGCAGAAGGCAAGAGACAGTTGGACAAGCGCCAGCACAAGTTTTGAAAATCACCTTGGAAGTTGTTGCGCGATCTTAAATGTAATAATTTAATGAAGCACACTTCTATATTGTAAACGGAACTTGAGTGGATTGCTCTTGTCCTTAGTAGGTAGAAGGCATCTAAACTAGTTAATGCAGGTAGATAGAATTTAATTATAGATTACACAGTTCTAGAGCGCAAGAGGGAAACGGGATATAGACACCCTCATTGTACATTGTAACCTTATTGAAGCAGGAAGAGCAAGAGCAAGCAGAGAGCTGTGTAAGGACACCCATGTACTGATATTTGAATTAATAGAAGAGGTTGACTCAAATTCATGGTTTTGTGTTGTTCTCTGTGTATTGATGCTGAATGGTATGCTCATGAGTGTTTACTTCATGTTATACATTTTCTTTATATGATGTGTATATGATTTCATGTTTGAATTGAAGTCTAAGAGGAAGGAGGAATGAGTTTCAATTGTTTCTCTATTTGAGCCAGAGAATTCCTGCAAGGAGTGAAGTCGAAGTGTCTGCAAGGAGTGCTTTAACAATGGGTTCAGATAGAGATAGCTTTTGTTCTCATTCATCCCAAAGGTGCAGTTGGGCACAGGAGCCGTGCAAGGAGTGCGCAGGTCGGATAAACACCTCAGGGTTGCAAACCCGAGTGAAGCATGGAGAGACTGTTGCTGCAGGTGTGCGCAGAGTCGAAGGATTCAAGTAGTTGAGAGTGTTTGAAGGTTGCTGCAAGGAGTGTGAGCAAGAGGCTTCTTTCTGAGAGCTTGAAGCTGTGGGAAAAGCTCAGGAGGAATAGAACCTTCGAGTAATCACCAAGAGAAGCACAGGGAGTTTGTACTGTGGAGTGTTTTAGAAGGCGTCGCAAGTTTACAAGAAGGTGGATGAAATTTGTTGACAAACACTTATTCATCTCACAGATTTCTCAAAGGAAGGACGGATAGACGGTATTCTCTAAGGAGAATCCACGAATTTATGTGAGCCGTTAGATTTCGGGGAGGTACAAGGGAGATACTACAAGTATTCCCAAGAGGTTTGAAGCTCAAGAGGGGCAGATCCGTTGATCTGAGTCACAGGGACAGTCGGATTTGCGTGTGGAATCATGCATCGGGATTTTGTGAGGGGAGAGTCGAAGATTAGGCAGCGGAAATTGCGAAATCATGATATGCGATATCTCGATGGGTATGAGAACAGTGTGGGGCCACAAGGATCATAGTGGTGGATAGGTGGCACGAGTTATCGGGTTTTCACAATGAGAAGTTCCAAAAAATTGACACCAGGATTCACGAAATCGCGAACCCCAAATACCCGATGAGGTGAGGCGTTGAATAGTCAACTCACGCATGCATCAGAGTTTCGGCGTATTGGTAATCGGGAGTCGGGAAAGTGAGTTGTTCAAACATCGTGAATGGTGA
>JASDQU010818732.1:49326-79987 GCA_032191745.1 Picea mariana | reverse complement strand
CACTTCAACAATTATAGATAGAATGATTTCTTTACTACAACACTAAATGCTTTTGGAATTGAGCATATACAGTGCGTGGCTATCTTTGAAACAAAAGACTTCCCTGGGTTGATAATTTATGTTTCACTTGGTTGTTTGAAATTAATTAAGCAATTATAGTGACCAACACCTTGGAGGTTTTTTCTTCTATAGAAGGAGCATCTTAATATCCCTTCCCTCTATCAACACTTTTAGATCTATATTGCTTCTCGTAGTGCCCTTCTTTTCCACATCTCCAACATATCTTAACAAACTTTCCAGAAGATTTAGATCTACCCTTAGATTTGGATCTCCCACTCGAGGACTTAGATCTATTTCTTTCTTGGGAGCATCCTCTTGCAAATAATGCTTATGTGAGTTGTCCTTCCATGTTCTTTTGCCTCTTCTCCTCCGACAATAAGGATGAGACCACATCATTGAAACTTAAAGTAGTTGTATTACTACTTATGACCACAACCAGACTATCCCACAAGTCTGGTAAAGAACACAATAAATTGATACATTTGTCTTCATCGTAAATCTTTATATCAACAGATAATAACTGACTTAACATGGTATTGAAGGCATTCAAATGCTTTGTCACTGAGTCTCCATCTTTCATCCTCAGGTTATACAACTTCTTATGTAGGAACAATTTGTTTGCTAGGGACTTTGATTGATACAAAGCCCCTAATTTATCCCATAATGCCTTAGTTGTAGCTTCCCCTGAGACATTCAGTAATATTGAATCTAAGAGACACAATCAGATTGTACTCTTCACCTTTCAATCCAACTTTTCCCAGTCTTTTGTTGATGCTCCTAAAGGTGCAGTACCTCGATACACAACGATCCACTGATCTTTTCCCACCAACAGATCTTCCATCTTGAGCTTCCACAACTCAAAACTTTACCCATTAAATTTCTCGAACTCTATTTTTGAACTGCTCGCCATTTCTTTTCACCCAAAGAATCGATATCGCAGGTCTCCCACTGTAACAAGGTTTACCATAGACCCGAGCCAAAACCCCTGACCACAAAAGCGTCCCCTTTAAGCCAATAATTGTTCTGATACCAAATGTATATTTTAACCTTGTATAATAAATTACCGCAAACAAATTCTTAATAAAAATATAAAAGATACAATGGCACACACTCACATTACATAGAGATTTTACCCTAGAAACCCAAATTGGGAAAACCAACAACTTGTTTAGAGTCACACCTCTAATCTTCTATTCATCATCTTCATTGTTTACAATACAATATACATATAGGATCTTCCGACATCCAAACCCCTAATCCATTGAACCAGATTAGTCAACAACCTTAATTCCTTAACCTAAATTAGAAAACCATCGACAAAAACCATGTGTCGAAAAAATACCAAAAAAGGACGCAAAAAATGCCAAAAATGGTGCCCCCTCTAACCCCCCCCCACGCACCTGGGGCAATGCAGACACTAGATCTATTCGTGCAAAGAATATAATACATACCCAACAAATATGCCTCAATTTGAATATAATGTTGTAAACATGTTAATTTGATTTATAATTTATTTGAGCAATGTTATTTGATATGTGTCTATAGATGTGTGTAGAGATAGGAATGAAAATTGCCAATTAAGCTTACACATGGGTAAGGTTTGTATGGAAGGGGTGTGGTATGTATATAATTGGGAGAGGAATAGCAATGTCCCTATTTCTTGCCTACTAGAAACTCCCTTTGTGTAAGGGCATGGGGATGGTACTTTACTAAGGAGGTTACATGTTGTCACGAGGGCAAGCATCAGGTGGGCACTCATGAGGTATAACTAAGGAGCTCCCAATAAGGACAAGTCATCCTTATTCCTCATTGACCACGTGTCTCTCACCATGTGTAAACATAATGGAGTCAGTGGTGGTCTCACCATGTTACATTGCTTTTACCCCCACCATGAAAATGTATGTGTACTTGGAGGGGTCGAGTGATAATGGCCTCGCCCTTTGTATTGATTATATTAGTATTGATACTGATATCGAATGAGATTCACTATTATGAGACAAAATATCCTTTATGTGCATAGCTTTTAGGATTATATTTAAAAATGCACCATGAAAAATATTATTCATATAGAGACATTTGTACTCATTTTATTAGAGGGGATATTATGGGAAAAATATGATGATTTTATTAGGCACATTTGAAGTAGGAAATTAAATACTAATAGACATGCATAACTAGAAATTATTTATCTCCTATATTAGAAGTTTTATTTATTTAAAAGTGAATTATCATGTGCACACACCAAAAGAATTAGAAAAGGTAAGAGGAAACATAAATGAGTAAAAATAGGAAAGGTAGTTGGGAGTTGGGTGAACAATACACATTTAAGTAATTATAAATTAGAATTAGACGTAGACTAAACATTCTACATTTTGACCATTTCCGGTCATATATTTTAGTCAATTCTGCTCGAAATCTAGCTAGAAATGGTTGGAATTGCAATTTGAGTTGTTAAATCTACATAATCCGAGTGCTCCAGGGTTTTTTCAAGGTGTTGAATCCATTTATGCATTCAAAATGCAATTTCAACAAAGAAAAACTGTGATTTCACAAACAATGGTATCGCCAAATTTTGGTGATGGTTGTCGGAAATGGTAAAAAACGTAGAACGTTTAGACTACGCCTTAGAATTAAGAATGGAAAAACATGTGCCTGGGTGAAAAATACGCATATTGATGAATTAATAATTAGGAATTCTACATGAGAAGGCATGTGGCATTTGGAAAAATCACTATAAGAAGAGAGGAAGGGTGACCATGGAGGACACCTTATGCTCCCTAATGCTGGACAATTGTTCTAATGTTAAAGTTTTCATGGTGAAATGATGGATAGTTTGGTCTTGATTGTGTAAATATTGATTAGGTTTTGTTTGGGAGTGAGGACTTCATAACTCTTTGGTAGCTACAAAATATGTTGGTGAAGTGTGTATACCCTTTCACCATTGCTAGCTTATACACACCTGCATATAACGTTTGCAGCTTGGGGATTCCAAGGAAAGAAGAGTACACTTAGGATATGGTATGGAGGTCAATTGGTTAGTTTTCATACAATTGGCAAGTTGGAAATTGAAGGGAGACTTAGGAGCATTCTTGAGGAGCAAGCTTGGAGATGAATACCATAAAGAAATAATAACTAGAACCATCTAAAATAGGTAGGTTAATTTGGGAAAAGTTTATTTGCATTCTTTGTTGTTCAGAATTTCCCCTTTGGGGTTTAATTTCTCTAGGTTTAATAGATCAAGTCTCCTTGTTTAGAAAGGGTTAGATCCTTGTATAGAGTTATTAATGGCGTATTAGAATCAACCTAAACCCTTGTAGAAGACCTCGTCATATTTGATTACTTGTGGACAATTCTAAAAATGTTTTTTGTGAAATTTTGTACAGGGTTACACAGATGCATGTGCCCTGTAGAAAGGAAACACATGTGCATTTTTATGCACATGCACATTGCAAGAGGACAACCCGCACATGCATGCATGTTTCCTTAATATAACTTGTATGCATGTCATGTAGTGGCTTGTTTCTCTCTTTGAGTGTAAAAATTAGGTTTTGAAGGGGTTCTAAAAAGTTATTTTTTGGTTTTTCTTCCAGGAGTGGGTTCAATGACTTAAGCTATTGAAGTGTAGGTTTAATCATTACGAAGGTCATTCCCCAATCCTCTTTTGAGTTGGATTAAAACAACACTACTATTGTAATTACCGAGTTTTAAGCTTGATCATCATTTATAAGTCAGATTTCTTCTCAAGTACTATTTCTTTGTAGTTGTATATACTTTTTTTCCAACAGAAAATTTCTCATTATATTAGAAATATAATTTGGTATTACATACTTGACCTCCTGATAAAGATTTACAACGGTCCACAAACTACCATCACTTTCAGGCAAGCTGTAAAAGACGCCAACCAATTTGTAATATTCCAGATATAAAAAGTATGCAGAACATAAATAAATAGTTAGAAATGGCAAATGAACAACAATATAACCAAAACAACACCACGATAATACCAAAATGATAGCAAAATAACACTAGAAATAACACTTTGATCACTGAGAGCAATGTTCACTTGCCTCTTCGAGGGGGCAACCTCTAGTAGAGAAGAGCTCTATTACAATAATCTCCAAGAAAAAATTTCTCATACCCTCGACTCCTATTTATACTAAATATGTCTATCAAAAGAACCATCTAGAGGAAGATCCTTCTAGAAGCGGAAGCCTCTATTAGGTCTTCTTGCATTGGACTTATTCTTCCTTATTGCTAGGCCTTATTAATATTGACCTTTATTACATGGAAATATATTATTCTACCTACATGAGGGGTTAGGTCCCTAACATGTCCTCCCCCTTAAAAACAGCCTTGTCCTCAAGGTTTAAGACGGGGAAATTGTTGCAGAATGGTAGCTGGTTCCCAAGTGGCATCTATTGGAGTTGTATATTTCCACTGGACTAACACTTCCTTGATGGTTTGCTGACGCAGTCGACGCTCACGCTGGTCCAAAACTGCTTGTGGTTGTAGCCAAATGGAGCCTTCTTCGTCCAACTCATGAATGTTGGTTTGAGTTTGGCACTTGGTTCCAATCACCTTCTTTAAGAAAGAAATATGAAAAACATGATGGAGCTTAGAATGAGTGGGCAAAGCTAACTGATAGGCCACCTATCCCACATGCTTGAGAATGGTATAAGGACCATAAAATTTGGGCACCAGCTTCTGACAATGGTCAGCCTTGAGGGAAGTTTGCTTGTAAGGTTACAGTCGAAGAAACACTTGATCCCCTTCCGCAAATTGACGTTCAGAGTGACCTTGATCTACTTGTTGTTTTATGCGATTCTGGGCCATGACCAAATTCTCTTTGAGGGTACGGAGAATACCCTCTCGAACTGTAAGCGTTTGGTCAACCGCCTGGACCTTCGAGACACCTAACAAATATGAGAGGACTAAAGGTGGCTTTTGTCCATATACCACTTCAAAAGGAGTCATGCGCATAGTTGTATGGTACAAAGTGTTGTACCACCATTCAACTAGTGGTACCACCATTCAGCTAGTGGTAACCATTGAGCCCATTGATTCTGCCTTTCTGATGCAAAACACCTCAAATATGTTTCCAAACATTTGTTGACAACTTCAGTTTGACCATCAGTTTGGGGATGATAAGTTGTGCTGAGATGTAATTGGGTTCCTTGTAGCTTGAACAGTTCTTGCCAAAAATTGCTGGTGAAAGTTGGGTCGCGATAAAAAACAATAGAATGTGGCATACCATGAAGCTTGAAGACCTGATCCATGAAAAGTTGAGCCACAATAGATGTTGTAAACAGGTGTTGAAGAGCACAGAAATGAGCATACTTGGAAAGATGATCAACTACCACCATGATGACTGATTTATTGTCTGATTTAGGTAAGCCTGCAATAAAATCCATAGAGATATCCCTCCAAATAGCAGGTGGAATCAGAAGCAGTTGTAGTGTGCCAGGAGATTTGACATTTTCACCCTTGTTGCGTTGACACACATCACATTCAACCACAAAATTATGAATGTCCTATTTCATACCCTCCCAAAAAAAGAACGTTTGACCCGGTCATAGGTTTTGGTAAACCCAGAGTGCCCACTAGTGGGTGTAACATGAAGCTCAGAAAGTACCATGGATTTAAGTTTTGACTGTTTACTTAAATACAAACGACCTTTGTATCGAAGCTCATCATTGAGCCAAGAGTACCCTGGGGAAACTGGAGAATTGGACTGCAATTGGTGTATCAGATGCAAACTTTTGGGATCGTGTAGCCATTCCTGGCAAACAACTTGGAGCCAATCTGGTACAATGAAAGAGAGAGAAAAAAGAGACCCTTCATCTTCACATTTTCTGGAAAGTGCATCAGCAACTACATTGTCTTTGCCTTTTTTGTAAATGATCTCATAATCATATCCAAAGAGCTTAGTCACCCATTTTTGTTTCTCGGGGGAGGAAAGGCGTTGTTCCATAAAATACTTGAGGCTTTGATGATCTGTCTTAATTTGGAAGCATTTCCTCAATAGACAAGGTTGCCAAAGATCCACGACATGCATAATAACCAACATTTCATTTTCATAGATTGATTTGCCCAAATTTCTCTCGGACAGTTGTTTGCTGGTAAAGGCCAAAGGCTGACCCTCTTGCATAAGGACAACACCAATTCCTTTCCTGGAAGCATCACATTCCAGGACAAAGGTCTTTGTGAAATCAGGAAATGCCAGGACTGGAGTGGTGCATATGGCCATCTTCAAGGTTTGAAAAGCCTGAGAAACTATTGGAGTCCAAGTGAAATAATTCTTTTTAAGGAGTGCAGTGAAAGGTGCCACAATCTTTCCATAATTCTTAACAAACTTGCGATAATAACCTGTTAAACCCAGAAATCCCCGCAAGATTTTGAGAGTCTTTGGGTGAGGCCAATCTTGCATAGCTTCAATCTTTTTAGGATCCACCCTGACACCGTCCTTGCCAACAAGATGGCACAAGTACTCTACTTCCGAGGCGCCAAAAGAACATTTAGATTGTTTGAGGAAACATTGGTGCTGAGAAAGTAGATGGAGAACTTGATCCACATGAGCAAGATGGTCTGTCCAGGTTTTGCTGTAGATGTGGATATCATCAAAGAAAACTAACACAAAATGACAAAGAAAAGGACAGAAGACATGATTCATGAGGCTTTGAAATGTGGAGGGAGCATTACACAAGCCAAAGGGCATGACCAAAAACTCATAGTGGCCCTCATGAGTTCTAAAGGCAGTCTTAGGAATGTCTTCCTCTTTCATACAGATCTGGTGGTAGCTCGAACGAAGATCAAGTTTAGTAAAGAACAGGGCGCCATTCAATTCATCCAAGAGGTCATCAATGACAACAATGGAAAATTTGTCTTTAATGGTGAGTTTGTTGAGGGCGTGGAAGTCATGACACATGTGCCAAGAACCTTCTTTCTTACGTACCATGACCATAGGAGAAGAGCAGGGGCTCGTACTAGGGCGGATAACACCTGCGTTGAGCAATTCTTGAACCATTTTCTCAATTTCATTTTTTTGGGAAAAGGAGTGACGATAGGGATGGATATTGGGAGGAAGGCTTCCTGGAAGAAGGGGAATGGAATGATCATGAACACCACGGGAAGGAGGGAGTACCTGGGGAGTGGAAAAAACCCCTTGATGTTTAGAGAGGATGGATTGGAGGTCCTGCGGCACAAAGGGTGTCTCAGTGGCTTGTATGGCATGGAGTTGGGAAATAATGCCAGAATGACCTTTTTTGAGAAGCTTTTCCATGCGATGGGAACTAATGATCTCTGGGGAATCGATGGTGATGCCTTGTAACTTATATTGTTGGCCTTCCTGGTCGAATTGCATGGTTAATTTCTTAAAATCTATGAGAATGTGACCCAAAGTCATTAGCCAGTCAACACCCAACATAATGTTACAACCGCCCATGTCGATAGCAAACATATGAGATTTCATATGGTAGTTACCAATTTGGAGACGCACAGTTTCACAATGCCCTCCACATTTCATGGACCCACCATTGGCAATCATGATTTGGAAATTATTGACTGCACAGATATAGCAATTAGTTTCTTGGGTAATGCGGAGATGAATAAAATTATGGGTGCTTCCAGTATCAACAAGAATGATGATATTCCTATGCTTGATGTAACCAATTAGCTTGAGGGTTTGGGGAGCAGAGAAGCCAGTGAGAGCATTTAAGGAAATGACCGGTTCTACTTCAGGAGGGTCTGAGGGAGGGGTTATATCAGTGGGTTCAGGTGACACAGATACAAGGGGAGCCTCAACATCCTCTTCTGAAACATCCTCCGAGATGGCCATAAAAATCTTTTGTTCCTTACACTTGTGTCCCGGAAAATATTTGTCATCACAATTATAACAAAGGCCTTTGAGTTGGCGTTCATCCATTTCGGCCCTGGTCAATTTCTGGATCTTTAGTGGAGTAGAAGGAGGACTGGGAGTTACTCGTTTAATGCGAGGAATAAAGGAGGGTTTGTGGTTTTGAGAAGAGACAACTTGTTGTGCTTCCTTAGCTCTTTTAGTAGCATCCACCCAACTCTGAGGCCAAGCCACAAGGACATGAGCACGAATCTCATCCTTGAGGCCACTGATAAAACATTATCGGAAAAAAGCATCAGACATGCCCTCTGTACGAAAAGCTAGTCACTCAAAAGCAACTATAAAGTCTTCCACTGTGCCAGATTGTTTCAACTTTGTCAAACGACCTAAATGGTTGGTGTCAGTGTCAAAGCGTTCATAAAGCTCTGTCACAGAGTGTGTCTAAGCCACATACCCTTGGCGGGCATTTTTTCTCCATTGCCACCATTGCCAATGTTCTTGATCTAGATGGCGAACACCATACCGGAGTTTGGCCAACTCATTCGTAATGCCATACAAAGAGAAATAATGTTCCATTTGAGTTACCCAGCTAGTGGGATCCAATTCATCAAATTTGGTCACATCCACACGCAGAAGGCGTAGGTCATGTTGAAAGTGATGGGGCTGAAAATTCTGGGAATAAGAGGAAGTTTCACCTTCGGTATGCAAAGGTGGGTCAGATAAGAGAAGATCTGCAGGGATATGCAGCTTGGCGCAGATCATCGTAGCGATAGATTCAAGCTGGGTAGTAATGTCTTGTTTGAGCTCTTGTTTGAATTCCTCGATTGAGGCAGCGACTGAAGCCGCGATGGAGGAATGCATTTTTTATTATTGATGGAGAGAATATTGGCACTGAGTTGTCGCACTTCTTGTTGGTTTTTTGTGAAATTATAGTGCAAGGTATTGAAGCGAGCTTCCAAGTCTTGGCTACGGGTATGGGCCATGATGACAAGGGAACACGGAAAGGGGTAGGTGGGACCACCCAGAAAATGGGTTATGGGTGAAGTGTATCACAATGATCAAGGCGACGAGTTGAATCCAATGGGGTAAAGCCCAAATAAGGGTGTTGGAAGGGGGTTGGGTCAACAATTTTTTTTTTTTGCTGAAAAATGATAGGTATGACTGCGATCAGGGCAAAGAGAGAAATCTAACGGAATAGGTATCAAATAATGGTGCCAACAGGATCCAATTTTTTTTTTTACTCTTGCGGAGTTATACTCCGATCCGAAGAATATTGCAGTGATGAAATGTCCAAATGTTTAACAGGAAGAAATGTGTAGTAATTTCGCAACTCGAATGCAGGAGACATAGTTGCGCCGCAATAGATCTTGTCTGTTCTATTTTCATTTATGTCCCAAGGGTTAGGTACTCAAGGGTTCTACGAACAAGGGTTTGCCCTGTGCTATAGCTCTCTGATATACGTGCAGGGTCCAACAGTAGTACTCGACCCAATATCTCAGGGCACCAACTAAGGAGGCTAGACCGTACCCTTAGTCGTACTACCCGACTACCCAGGTACTAGAGAGTATCTTCCCGAGTGTTGTTCTCGGTGGCACTATGGCAGTCAGGAGGTCGATCAGTTTATCTACGGAGGGCTTCAGAAGATCTAGGTCGATCCGTATACAGGTGTTGTCTGATGTGCTACCACTCGAATGGGTACCAACAGGGGTTAGAAGTGTGGCCAATAGATGTGCGCTTAAGTACAATTTGTATTTCCTGCGTGTTTGAATCCTTGACCGCGGGTTTATGCACGTAACGACAGATCTTTGTAGCTTAAAGACGCTGGAATACGTCTCTACCCTGAAAAAATTCAACCCACAATTTTCTGCCGAGGAAGGTGCTCTGATACCACTTGTAATATTCCAAATATAAAAAGTATGCAGAACATAAATAAATAGCTAGAAATGGAAGATGAACAATAATATAACCAGAACAACACCACAATAATACCAAAATGATAGAAAAATAACACCAGAAATAACACTTTGATTACCGAGAGCAATGTTCACTTGCCTCTTCGAGGGGGCAACCTCCAGCAGAGCAGAGCTCTATTACAATAATCTCCAAGACAAAGGTTCTCATACCCTTGACTCCTATTTATACTAAATATGTCTATCAAAAGAACCATCTAGAGGAAGATCCTTCTAGAAGCGGAAGCTTCTATTAGGTCTTCTTACATTGGACTTATTCTTCCTTATTGCTAGGCCTTATTAATATTGAACTTTATTACATGGAAATATATTATTCTACCTACATGAGGGGTTAGGTCCCTAACACAATTTTAAAAAGCAAAAAACTAAGTTGTCACTGTTGGCCAGCTCTGTATGACCAAATTTTTTTTTTTTAAATAACTTTGACTCTACTGAATTTGCAATATATACTTGGGTTGAAGATAAAAGTAAGAATGTATAAAGGAGACACTTGTTAATAGTGGAATCATCCAGGAAAACCCCTTATTATACTTGATGGCGAGATTTCATGTCTAAATTGAGAAAAATTTATTTTTGTTAAGATCTTAGTAAAAGTAGGAGATATTTAAGAATGAACTTTCAACTATTTCCATAACACAATAGGAACACATATTCTCATGAATTGTGGTCTTATGATATTTTCTTAATTTGTTTGTCTTCATTACATGATTTGAAATAATTCCCTTGATTTCCAACTTAGGGGAAACATCTCATTCTGAATTGTTGTCTTCACATAGTTGAAGGAATTCTAAATACTATTGAATTAGCCAGTTTACATGGAGATGCATTCATAGAAATACTTTCAACATCTGACCTTCACGATAGTGATAATCTATTGCATGAATGTATGTTCAAACATTTGATATAGATATAAATTCACTAGGAGAATTGTTGAGATCAAGAATTGCATTATAAAGTTGAAATTAAAAATTTCTAGTATAGGGATTGTCTCTTATGATTACATAATAATTTATTTAATATTCTTATACTTTAACTGACATGAACTTAATTAATACCTTGTTTATGTGAGTCATTCTTGCAAGACAAAGCAGTAAAATAAAAGTTTAAGAGGGAAGGAGGATCTACAAAAAGATTTTATATGTCATTCAATTTTAGATCTTCACTGGAGGTCACCCTTACTCAAGTTTAAAACCATGTTTCTAAACATGTTAGAATCTGCTTCAAGAACAACTATTTGATGCTTCTATTGTAGAAGAGTCCCTGTGATTTTTACTAGTTGAGAGGTGACTTGGTGTTCATTCTCATGAACTTTTGATGTGATTGTGAAGATGAAAGTCCTATTGCTTTGAGTGGAATACTCGTGGTTCCTAAGAACACATTTGATGTTATGAAGTTCTCTATAATCCATCAAAACCATGTTAGTTCTAACTCTCCAAACCAATACCAATTTCCTTGCCACGCATTCCAAGCCCAGATTTCCAAAGTCCGCTTCCTTCTTATCTATGCATTTCCTGTGCACCAATCTAACAAAGGAAACTTCCCAAAGTTCAAAAACCAAACATAAGTACCTGAGTTCTACCTGAAGGAGAGACAAAAGTGCAGATTGATCTATAAAAACCAGATCTTGAAATTGTCAAAGAAAATAAGAGCCCCCTTGCACTATAATGTATTGGAGGAGGAGGCTCACTTGAAGAACTATTGGAAACAAATATTATCATGGAAAACACAACCCCAACTAGATAGATAGAAAGACTTATCAATCCACATTATAGATCTAGATTCCAAGCTTCCCAAAGACTCTTCCCTTTCATTTAAGCCATAATCCCACCTTCGCCAATGAAATTTCTTGTTGAGGATTCAACATCATGTGAAGTCTTGGTTCTGGGCATGTGATGGGGGAACTCAAGTCTCATCTCATAACTACCCCTGCGATGAGAGTACAGTTTGATGTTGTGTGCCATGTGAAGAGTTAATACCCCGATACACATCCTTGTACTCATGACTAATGGATTACATAATGGATTGGTGATTAATAATGCCATTAATGTTAAGGTCCCTCACTTTTTGAGACGTGGCTACACTTACAAACCCATCCACTTGGTGGTTGTTCTCCTGCAACCCATGATAATATTTGATGTTTATGAACTTATCAACCTCTTGTTTAGCTCGGGGTATAACTAATGCTAATGTGTAACCAATTGGATGGTCTTAAATATCATCTAACTTATGAGAACCTTTCAATCTCCCACCACTATCAAAGACTGAATTCGAGAGTGATTGGCTATTCTGAGCCCTTGCAATAAGGAATAAGTTTATGCTTGGATATTAGAAGAAATACCAAGAGCCCATGTAAAATTTGTTTCTATCATTCCTCTGGGGTCAATGATGACCCCCCTCGCACTTGCCATCCCAAGATTCCCCTCTAAGACTTCTTCAAAAAATAAAATGTAAGAGTGTTGAGTAGATTTCCACTTTTGAAAATTGTGAATACTCAATCAAAGATGCTAGTTTAGTGAATATGTGGAACTTTTCCATTCTTAGGCTTGTGGATTGAAGAGTTACATGGAATTGTTGATACCATTCCTCTTCATTTTGACTCAAAATTTGATTTACACTGAGCTACCTACATCTGGAGTTGATATATTCCATAAGAAATCCTTTAGCTTTTGCCACTATCCAGGTGGAATTGTCTAGATCTCGCTTAAAAATATCTTTGTTGCGGGCTAGCCATATTTTCCATCATAAGAATTTGGGCAAGGTTGACCATATTCTTTTGAAAATTGGTTTATCTTTTAATGATCCCCTACATAATTTACTCCAATGGGAAAACATGTTTTTCTAGGAATCTAGCATTCTCATTCTATGATTTAAATCATTGAAGGCTTATTGACAAACTCTAACTATATATTCAAACTCAAGAAAGATGTGATGAGTTGTTTCAACATTAGGGAGATGAAGAGAACATCACAAAGGGCCTTGGATCCCTCACTTATGCAAGACAAATTCAGTCAAAATCTTCCCATGAACCATAGTCCAATAGAAGATGTTGACTTTGGGAAGGCCATTAGAGTGCCACGCCTGGTTCTATATTGTTGACCTTGGAGGGAGAGATTAATATTTCAATTGGTATAAATACCCTTGCTTAAAACTGAAGTCAGTGGATCCACATCCTCTACAATATAAAGAATAAATGTTCCAAGGTGCACAACCTTTGATGGAATTGAGAAGCAAAGAAATGGGAGGAAGTAGACGGGGAAGGGGAGAATTGAATTTACACCCTAGCCATTGTCTCAAATTGTTGGATCGGGTAGAAATATCAAAAAGTGATTTCAAGTTTTGGATTTCCATCCACTCTTTCAGAGTTTTAAGTTCTTGGACACTAACCAGTGCATGCTTTCCCATAATAGTGTCATGCCAAATGTTCATATCGTGTCCATTACCTAGAGCCCATGTTATATTGGCCCAAATGATAGGGGTTGCAGTTTCTAGATGGGTGATCCTTTCCTTATTTCTATAGGATTGTCTAAACACCTCAATCACTCCCTAACAAAGTATTTCTTATGTAGAATCTTTTTCCACCAGTCAAGCTGGCTCGAAATCATCCTCCATAGTAACTTGGATCCCACCACCAAGTTCATTAAAGTGGGATTCTTGATTCCAAGGTCTCCATGATATTTGGGAGCTCTTACAATTGTCCAGTTAACTGGACAAGATTTCTTAGTGTTTATCTTGCCTACCTGCCATAAAAATTTCCTTAATTCTTGTGTTATTTGTTACATTACACTTACCGGGGTTATCATAGTTGAGCATTAAAAAATAGGCAAGGCACCATGATAGTAAAAGTATCACCCATTAATAGGGTGTCATCAATAAATTGTGATTGGTTCATGATTTTGACACCCTTTACCAATTTTAGTCCCAGAAGATTGCCAAAGCGTCTTTCTGACTCCGATTTCCTACTCAAGAACTCAACCATAATAATGTAAAGGAGAGGGGAAAGAGGGAGTCCTTGATGTAGACCTACGGTTCCTTTGAAAAAGGGGTTATATCTCCAATTTACTAGTGGGGCAATCCATTGATTACAAATATGAACAAAAACCCATCGAATGAAAGCAGGAAAAAGCCAAATTTGAAAAGGACATAAAAAAGAAAGGAATGCCGAAACCTATCAAAAGTAATGGACATATCTATTTTGATAATCATACCTTTATCTTTGTTTCCTCAGCTTGAGTGTATTTCTTCTTGAACCATGATGATGTTATCCACGATATGCCTTTTCTGCATGAACCCTCATTGATTGTCTGATACGATTTTAGGGAGACATTTTAACCTGTTTGCAATCATCTTAGACAACACTTTATATGATGCATTACATAGTGAGATTGGATGGAACCAAAAGAAGGAAGAAGGGTTGGCCTCTTTTGGGATAAGAGCAAGGAAGGATGAGTTCGTGCTTTCCCTCGATCTTGCATGACTTTTGAACATACTATAGCATTCTTTTGAAATTAAATTTTATGATATTTCAACATTCTCTGTAAAAGTGGATTGAAAATCCATCTGGCCTTGAGGCTTTGTAAGGAGCTAAAATCCTTATTTCTCTTTGAATTTCTTCTTTGGTGACTTCCTTCATCAAATCAAAATTCTCACTTGGGGATCATATGATTGAGGGTATATTTTCAAGAATGAGCATCGTGTCCAGTTGGTTTTCATTCCCTTTTATCTATTTACCATTACATATTGACCCCGGTTCATAACTAAGAAGCTTCCCAACAAAAGCCCTTAAAGACTATCGGCCCCTCTGGTCACCCAGAAGGCAACGCAATACATAGAGTGTACTGCGCAGTCTCACCCAAGATAACTCTATGGGTGGATGCAATACTCAGGTGTTAGCAACCTGAGACTAAGCGAGATCTGCACCTTAACCTTTATTCAATTTATCTAACATCTATTATAACATTCATTCTATGCATGCATATGGTACATCAGATTTACTTAGCTACTTCATTCATCCAACATTCATCAACTAATCAGATGCAAAAACACATTCATTCAGTCACATAACACGGTATTACCATGGTTCACCCCCTCTTGGGCTACGTCCACAAAGATCTGGCTCTAAGGATTTTATTATAGTTTGGAAATTTCCATGCCGCCCATGGTTACAATCTTAGTTCTTCTTTCTTCCCATAGGCTCCTTGATCCCTACGAGGCTGACTAGATCGCACCAGGCTCCTCAGCCTGTGATCTAACCCTCGGGATCGATTTGCTCATGCCCTTTCTAGATCCCTAGTAACTTGTATCGTCCTTACAATTCTCTTCCTTTCTTCGTATATCTCGCCTCTCTCTCTCCCTCTTCTCTCTCTTTCCCCCCTGCTCTATGTATCTATCTCCTCTATTTATCTTCGGCTCACCAACCATTACAATGTATTACAAAAACCCTAACCCTAGCGTCATTAGGTCTTCCATGCATGCGCACGTGTTGCTTTTCCTTCCAGCTGTCTCTTTCCTCTTGTATGCTTCTCTTCCAAAAATAACCTTTCTTTTTTATTCGACCTACATCCAACAGGCCCCCAACACTGACATGTGGCTCGTCCCGAGCCACCTAAACCTGGTGCGATGAAACCTAGTGCGCTTCATCGATCTCTCTTGCGATCTCTTGGAACTTCTTCATAATCTCTGTTGCTTGCATTTGGGCCTGTGCGGTCTTCTCCTTGAGTGCGCCCAATACCTGCACTACAATCTCGTTGCTGACCATCCCTGCGCACTCTATGTGGGTTTGTGCTATGTTCGTTTTTGCTTCTTCTGCCTTTGCAATGAACTCTACTGCTCGCTCCTGGAGCGGTTCCATTTGAGCCTGGCGCTCCTTTTTCTGTGTCTGCGTAGCTATGAGTTCTGCCTACAGTTTCTTCATATCCTACGCTCCTTTGACACGCTTTGTGATCGACATTGTCTTCTGCCTCTGCTTGAGGTCCTAGATAGTTGCGCTTATCTTTTCTTCTTCTTGGTCCCACTACTGGACCTATTCTTCTTCCAACTTCATCCAAAGTTGTGTTGCCTTCTCGAACAAGTCGACCACCGCGTGGACCTGTTGCTCTATCTCCTTTATCTGCGTTGTTGCCTCCTGCTTCCTATGCTCCTTCACCTCTGGTGGAGTGGTAGGTATGAGCTACTCCCAGAGGTGCTCGATCTCCTGTTTGTATTGATCGATTGTCTACACAATATGATCAATCTTCGGTGTCACCGTGAGTTCGGACATCTGCACGCTCTTTGGGATTTTCTCATAGGCTACGACCAATTCCTGCTATAGCCTATCCACGCGGTCTTTTTCATCTTTCGTCTCGAGCTTAGCCTGCTCGAGTACCAATTCCAGCTCATCTCGATTGTCCTTTTCCTTCTACAATTTTGCTACGTCTGTGTTTGCGCGTGACCGTACCTCCTGTGTGACGCTGACTTGCAGTTTATACAAGGCCTTGGTTGGTATCTGTGTTAATACCAACTGTATTTGAGCCCCATTATTTCGTCCATGCGCAACATGTTGGGTGTGACGTGAAATGCCGAGCTCAGTTGTGTTGTCATCTGGATCCTGTCCTGCTCACTTGATCCAGCTTTGCCCCCTATCTGTGATGTTGATGGGACTGTTCCTATGCTGTTGTCGGCCGCCTGCGCTTCTTGAGCTGCTGGAGGAGCTGTCACATGTATGCCAACTCTTCCTTAATCCTTTCCCTTTGGCGCGCAACATTATCGAAATCCTCGACTGTGCGATCTTGGACCATTTGGTCCACCATGTCCACATCGTCCTCGGTGATCGTGTATTATGGGGGTGTTCTGTGTGCCTTCGCCTTCTTGCGCGCACCCCCCCTCTGGATGAATGGCCTCTTAGTCTGGCCTTGCTCCTGTTGAGTATCACTTGTTGTGGTTCCCTGTGTTGTCTCAATCTATTTCTCCTGTACCTGTGGCGCCTATGTGTTGTTCTTCTTCCCAGCTTTGGTGCATTTCTTACGTGCCCCCCCTTTTTTCTGTTGCACCTTGTTCTGACTTGTCCTTGGTTTCTTGGGCACTATTATCTCTTCGACACGTGTTTGTTCCTGTCTTACCTCCTCCTCCTCCATTTTTGCGGGTATTTCTCGATTGAGGACTGGAATCTTCCAGTTATCATCCCAATCCTTAATGGACATCACTATGTCCACCTCCTTGATGCAGTAGAGCAGTTGTATCCATTGATTGTCAGGATCTTTCCGTGCTTGGATCCACATTGCATGTCTAGTGGCTTTGAAGTTGGATATGTCGTCATACTATGTGATTGCTTCCGGTGTCACCCTCAAAGTGTTGGCGATGCTCTCCTGTAGGTCGCTATGATATCCTTCAAATGTGGTTGCATTCGGCTTTCTGTTCTTGGGGTCCGAAGCAGACCCCAACAATAAGTATCGCGCTCCGTGGCAAGGATTGAGTCTAGTGGCAAAGAATAAATACTTCGGCTCCTTCCATCTGATCAAGGCTATCATGATGAGTAGCCATGAATAGTGAAATTTTGTCCCCAGATCCTGTGCATCCTTGCAGTCGTCCAAGAACAAATTCAACAAATAAGGGGCCCATCTGAGTGTGGTGCCCTCCGCACATTGTGCTATAGCTGCAACAACCCCGATCGAGACTTCCTCCTTGTGGCATTTCCTGAGTAATTTGCATGCCACAATTTTTGTGGCCATTCTTGTCGCGATGTCACTAATACGCTTGATGATGATTCTGTGTGACGCCCTTTCGGTACCATATTTCTTGTTCATTTCCTTGGCCAGTGCTTTCTCCTTCGTCTTGTCCTCAAGGAACTGTCTGGGATCCTCACCCCGTGATGGCATCCTTGTGATGTATGCAATAAGATCTACGTCTATTGAGACGAGTTGTTCCAACCACATGTATCTGCCATGGGTGACTGCCATCAGCTGCTTGACGCAATTGTTTGCATACTAGCCCCTCCCAAAGTGCGGGATGTCCAACAGGCCTAGAATCCTGTTTTTGGCTAGTCCGGCTGCCCACTGGACTGGTTGATTAATTGGTTCACCAAAGGGTCCTATACCCACAGTTTGTTTGTAGACTTTCTTGGTGAACTCTGGGAACTTGTCCGTGTCTGTCGCGTCGTGGTTTGAGTACCTCAATTTCTCCATGTGGCCTAACATATTTCCTGTTATATGTACCCCTTCTAGAATATGCGATAAGAGAATGACTGTGGTGGCTTGCCTACGCGGTGACCTTGGTACCGCCTGCTTTCCCTTCCACTGTGGTGGCTGACTCGAGGTTCCAACCTCCATTGTTCGCTCTTCTGCATACTCGTCTGGTCGGCCGGTGACATCTTCCACTGTGCCCTCCTGTGGCTATTCCGACATGGTTATGTGTAATCTTCCTGGTGCGGTCATTTCCTCCTAGTTCAGGACCATCCCATTAACTCTCGGGTGCTCTTCAAGGTTTTCGGAGTGCGAATGATTGTCTGCGTCCTCAACCTATTGTCCCTGTCCCCCTTCTGGTACATCCACATCCATTCCCATTAGTGTTGTCTGCTGGGTTTCCTCCACAATAGGTGTGGGGCTTCCTGGTGTCATATCGAGCGACATGATTTCATCCACATTGATGAATTCTGGAGGTTGAAGTGGTTGTTGTTCGCTTTCCTGTGCTTGCGGTGAGGCTCTGGCATTGCTTTGGGATCGTTGGCCAGTTTGGTTCAGTTCTCCTTGTTTAGGTGGTGTCATGGTGTTCAGGTTGTTATCTGCCGAACATGGTGGCGTCTATAAGCTCTGGAAACTTTGCTCTCGGCTTTGTATTCTTTATTGCTCTCTGCTTTTCTCACTTGCACAATAACCTTCCCAGTCCCATGTACTAGTTTATATAGGAATTCTATGAAGCTTCTTGGAGACGTTACCTCATTGATGTTTTAATTGAACCGACGCTTCTCGTGTACTTGCTATTGAATTCCCTTGCCATCGCTAGTTGGTGCGATTAATGTGGCGTCCCGTCAGTCAATTTTGTTATTTAAGTTTGATAGTCGTCGTCCGTTGGTGGGTTTTTTTCGTGTGCTGTTTTCTCGATGTTTCTGCTTTCCCGCTTGTAGTGACCGTTGGCCTTTTCCTCTACCGCACTGACATTCCCGAGTGTGCATGCTCATTCTCTTCTCGGTGCCCTATACCTTTGTTAAATGTTCGTCTCTTTTTTTTTTCAATTGCCCGGGGGTCGAACAGCCCTGTACAGCTTCAGTCAGCTCCCTTTGATCATCCCTATGAGTTTTGTTCCTCCTAAATCCTTTAATTGTATAGCTCCCCCATCCGTGACAGTCTTTACTTCATATGGTCCTAACCAATGCATTCTGAGTTTTCCTGGGTGCTGAAGGGATTTGCTGTCATGCATCAAGACTAGGTCTCCTTCCTTGAAACCCTTCCTCTTGATATGTCTGTCATGCCAAGCTTTGTCTCTTGCTTTCTGGACTTCCTGGTGGAACCCTGCTAGAATCCTATCTTCCTCCATGATCATCAGTTGATTTAGCCTTTCCTGTACTGCGCCTCATTCTGTCACGTTTGTAATTGCTGCTACGCACAGACTAGGCACTGAAAATTGTAATGGTACCACAAATTATTGTTCGTACACCAGTCAGAATGGTGTTTGTCCTGTTAATTTCTTGCATGTGGTCCTGTATGCCCACAATACCACTGGTATCTTCAAGTCCCAATCATCCCTATTAATGTTGCATATCTTCATCAGTGCATTTTCAAGGATCTTGTTAAAGGCTTCCATTGTTCCATTTGCTTGAGGATGATATGGTGTACTCTTTTGATGATGAACTTCAAATTCTGTAGTCATAGCCTTAATAGTATTGTTAATGAAATGAGTTCCTTGGTCACTCATCAAAATCCCCGGGCAACCAAATCTAGTGATCACTTGCTTGAACAGGAAGTGTGTTGTTGTCTTTGCGTTGAAATCTTTTACTGGTGTTGCTTCCGCCCATCTTGTTAGGTATTCCGTCGCAGTGATAATGTACCTCACTCTTGAACTTTTTGCTGGTGGGTTAATTGGTCCCACAAAATCTATTGCCCATTTGTCAAATACTTGTAAAGTTACTTGTGGTCGCAGAGGCATCTCGTCCCTTCTATTTGGTTTACCAACCCTCTAACAGACATCACATTTCTGGCAGTAGTCCTTCGAGTCTTTGTGCATGGTCGACCACCATAATCCTACGTGCAATACCTTCTACATGGTATATTTTCCTGCATAATGCCCTCCTGTTATTCTCTCATGGGCTTCTGCTAAAATTCTAGGCCTTTCATGTTCTAGCACACATCTTCTCAAGATGTTATCTGCACCCATTTTGTATAAGTGTCCTGCAATTAACTGGTAATCTACAACCTTGACTACCAAATTCTTCTTCTGCGTGGTGTTATATTCCTGTGGCGCAGTCCCTGTACTCAAGTATTGGATGATGTCTGCGAAGTATTCATTGACTAATTGGACTGAAAATAATTGTGCGTCCGGAAAGTTATCTTCTAGGTTTGTAGGTTCATCCCCATTCATGATCCTCGACAAGTGATCAAGTCATGCATTAAACTTTCCTGGATTGACTATTACTTCGAAGTCAAACTCATGGAACAACAATAACCATTGCAAATTCTCCCCCCCAACACTGGCTTGTTGACGAGGTATTTGAGCATTGAATGGTCCGTGAACATCTTGAAATGTTTTCCTAATAAATAATGTCTAAATTTCTGGAGCGCGTAGACCATAGCTAGGCCTTCCCTCTCTGTAGTGTTGTAGTTCTGCTCCGATTCTGACAGTTTTCTGCTAGCAAATGCTATAGGGTGGTCCAATTCTCCTGCTCCTGGATGCACCAGAATAGTTGCAAGTGTTATGGACGATGCATCTACATGTATGTGGAATGTCTTCTCCAAATCTGGGAATACTAGTATTGGTGTGATTACCATCTTCTCTTTCAGAGTATCCAGACCGTGTTGATAGTCCTCATTCCACTGGAACCTTGTGTCTTTCCTTAGTAATTTCTCCATTGGCGCAGTGATCTGCGCATACCCTTTTATAAATTTCCTGTAGTATCCTATGTGTCCCAATGTCGCTCTTAATTGACAAACTGTTTTTGGTGGTGGTAGGTTAACAATTATTGCAATCTTGGCAGGATCTACTAACAAACCTTGCTTGCATACTATATGGCTCAATAGTATCCCAAAAGGTGTTTTGAATATGCACTTCTTGATATTTAACAATATTTGGCACTACATGCATCTTTCTAACATTAGCCGTAAGACTTCGACGTGTTGCTTCAATGGGCTATAGACTGTCCAATCGTCCGGGTATACTTCTAGAAACTTGTGGATAAATTATTTAAATGCAACTATGACTACTCTGGAAAATATTGTTGGTGCATTCTTCAATCCAAACGACATGACTGTATACTGGTATGATCCCCATTCCGTGGAAAAAGTGGTCTTGTATCTGTCTTTCGATGCTATCTTGATCTGATGGTATCCTGAGAATCCGTCGGTGAATGAATAAGCTTCATGTCCTCCTACATTCTCCAAGACTTCATCTGTGAACGGGGTAGGGAACATGTCATGTAAGTACACATCATTCAACTTTCTCAAATCGACGCATATTCTTATCCCCCCTTGTTTCTTCTCCTGAACTACCATCAGGATTATCCATTCAGATTCTTCTATAGGTTCTATGATTCCAACCTCCAACATCCTATCAATCTCAACTTTTATTTTTTGCTTATATATTAGGTTTAGTCTGTATGGTCATTGTCTGATTGGTCTTGCCTCAGTTTTGAGCGGTATTTTCATTTCGCCTAACTCTCCCACTATGCCTTTCATTTCTATGAACGTTGTTGGGAATAGGTCGTTGTACTCGCGCAATAACTCTGTTATACTTTCTACTGTTTGCTCATCCCAATAGTCTCCAATGCTGGCCATTTTGGGATTCTCCACTATCCCGATGTTGACTTTCTTCACCTTGATCGGCGCATAAATCACTTATGATTCCAAAGGTGGACCCTCCACTTATCTCTCGCCTTCAACTTCCTCAATCTGAATATTGCGCAGATCATCTTCATCTGGTACTTCTTCTTGCACATGGTAGCATGATAGTAGTTCTTTCAATGTCTATCTGTTTTGTTGTTGTTCGTCTGTTATAAGTTCAACTTCTGGTTCTTTAATAAATATCACCCCTCTTATTTGTTTAAGTGTTGCATCTATGTTGGGGTTCTCATGCTCAAATGAGAAAGTGAGTGTAAAGTTCTGCTATAGTACTATCCAGCTCGTAGTTCCTCTGCGCAGTGCTTGGTCTGTATACCAGTTTGTTGGGATGCCCTCTAATGTATGTACAAAATGGTGAGTCCATTCCTCTGGTGGTGTCATTTTCCACAACGCTCTGCACTTCTCCAAGTGTCCTGCTAGTTCCCCCTGTCCATCATATTTCTGTCGCTAGTTGCTTCCTTGTTCTGTGCCAAACCTAATGCGCAGTAACCGCTTACATTGGTACTAGTCCTTGATTGTTTCTTTGTGCACGCCCCACCATCTCATAGGTGTCGCCTTGAGTGTTATATCTAGTGCTAAGAGTCTCTGATTTTCTAACACTTCATCTTCATAATGTGTCAAGAATGCTTCTAGATCGTTCACCCCATGGAAGCTGGGTGGTTCCCTCATCTTCGTACCTACCCATCTTACTGCGTGGTCTATTCTTGTGCATCTTCTTGTGGAAACTTCATGTAACCTATGTTGCCAATTCTCTAAGCCCGTATCTGAGTCTGATGCACATGAGGTGATGCTATGCCAACTAAGTATCCCATCTACAGTTGGGTTAACATAATCTTCATCTCGCGCAGTTGTTCTATACAACTAGTTAATTTCCTCAAGGTCTAAGCAAGTAGGCTCTACAAACCATTCCCCTTCTGATGGGTCCAATGGCGCAATGACTCTGTATTCTTCTGACTTGAAGGTCATTTTCCACGTCTTTAAGTTGATTATGGCCTAGTTATCAAAAGCCCAATCCAAGCCAAGCAATGTTGGATAAGGTGTTGTGCCGTCGACTATTTCTATTACTTTGAAGTCAACTTTAGTCCACACTCCATCCAGATCTACTATCACTCCTTTTAGTCTTTTGATTGGTAGAACTCTGTGTTGATTTTTTAGTTTCAGTTGAACCGGTGAATATCCTAATGTGGGCTCTCCCATACATTGCCATGACTTCTTGGGTAATACAATGACTTCGGATCTTAAATCCAGTATAATATCTCCCATGTTGAAATCTCCAATGTTGGCGTTTAGCCTGAACTCCCTTCTTTTTCTCCTCCTTGTATGTAGGTGATTGACTGTTTTTTGTTCTAGCTTTCCTTCTGCCTCTATGCTACATCTTTCTAGCATATTTTGTAATACTTTGACAGAATATGGATCATTTAGTAATTTTACACATGATTGCAAAAAGCCTTTGATCGTACTTACTTGTCCCAGGGGTTGTGTTTCTTTGGTGTGATCCAACAATGGAGGCATCTCGTACTCTGGTACTTCCTTACTATGTTGTGCGGTTGATGTCGACGCAATGTCTAGCTTCGAAATTTCTTATCTGGCTTGCTTAAATATCTCCTTCTCGTTCTACGCGTCAAACTGCTTCCTTGGTTCGACATTCTTCTTCACCCATTGGTGTTGTGCTGGCTCTTGTCGTACTGCGTCTTTTCCTGTTTTAGCTCCTTCGCGTGTAACTATGTTGATGTTTATTTCTTCATCCTTCGCTTCTGCTGAAATCCACTGAAAATTCTAATTGTTCTAATTCCTTTTTTCCTATATCTTCCCTAATAGCATAGGACATTCTTCCGTGTCATGATCCGATGCGCGACAATACATACATGTCACTGGTGGAAGTGGACATTCTCTTGCATAGTGTCCTGGTTGTTGACAATTGTGACATACCACTGGTCCTCTACTTCTTCCAAATCCTCCTCTTGCTCTTCCTCCGCCTCTGTAGCGAGCTCGATCCCCTCATGACGTGTTATACTGAGGCGCTTGGTTACACTGTGTGGTATTATAGTGTGGTTGTGCGGTGTTATACTGCGACTGCATAGTGTTGTATGGTTGTTGCGCGATGTTGTATTGGGTTGGTATTTGATTAAATTGGGGTGCGGCTTGCCCAGTCATCATCTATGCCTGTACCCGATATGCATCTGATGTTCTCTCTCTCATCAACTCCATGGTTCTACAATATTTGTCATCATGGCCTACTGACTTGCAAAAGTTGCAATATGAGCTCTTCGACATTGTCTGGTACTTTTGCATCATTGGGAAGTGACATGGATCGTGACACTGTTTCTTACAGATCTCGCACCATAGTCCTCTTGTTCGTAATGGATTTGGCATTCCTCCTGCCATGTATTGCACAAATGTTGGACATTCGTTCTTATGGTGTCCTTCTGTCCTACATGTGGTACACCAAATGACTTCCCTTTTGTCCTTGTTCTTGTTCTGGTTTAGTTGGAATGTTAAGTTCTTCATATCCTCCTTCAGCTCCTCAATGGCTGGATCTGTCTTCTGATATTGGTTCTCTTCCAGTTGTAGGGCTGCCTGCAGAACCTCTGCCTGCATCTGAAACTTCTGTTGTCGCAGTGGATATTTCAAGTGTGGTAACGGTGAATTGACGAAGAGATGCCTATGCTGCATATATGTCATGATATATTTCAGCTTTCCTTTCAGTCGCTTGAATCTCTGGTCAATCTCCCATACAAATTCTCCTGGTTTCTGTCTAATATCTATCATCTTGTTCATGTATTGGTCCTCTGAACTTGGCTTCTAGAACTCATTTATCATCAACTTCTTGATATCTCCAATCGTTCTGGTTGTCCCTGGCGGACTATTTATGGCTAAACTCATATACCAATCTAGTGCACGATCTCTTAATGTGATGGCTAACTGTGCAAGTTTAGTGTCCTCGTCTGTGATCTGTTTTGCTTCCCAAATCTTTTCACAGATAAACAAGTGCTTCTTCGGGTCCTCCGACGCTTCTCCTTTGAATTCTGGTAACCTGATGGTTGGGTCATGTCCCGCCATCTCGAATGTTGAACTAGTACCTCCGCACGGTGTAGATATTTGACTACTACTTCCTGAACTGGCTCCCCAGGTTGTTGTTCCCTATGTAGATGTACTTCCTGCTGTCTTCCTTCTCCCGAAATTCGATTGTCTAAATGGTGGTGTTTTTCTTGGTGTATTAGTCGCCCATGGGTTTATGGGTTCCACACTAACACTGATATGTATAAGAGTGTTGCCTTCTACTTCCTCTCTTGGACCTCTCGTCTTCCTCTCATATGTCGCGCATAGGATTTCCTTAATTTGCTCCACAGCCCGAAGATCCTCTACCTCCTCTTCATCACTTGCCAAGCCTTCCCTCACGACTACGACTCTCTTCTTGGTGTTCACCTTGTATTGGTAGGGTACTCCACTGTGCGTCCTTCCAGTTGTCGCCATGATCTACTTGATTTGGTCGTCATTCATCATAATTGGGTCCAAGGCCTCCTCCTTCTTTCCTTTATCCCCTTCTCCTTCCATTTCTCATTTTCGTGTCAGTGCTTCCCCCCTTCCCCCATGTACGCAAGGAAGTTTAGTTGTCTGACTCCATTGTCATTACACCTTTGTTATATAGCAATATCTTAATGGAAGTATATAATGATCTGAGGTACCTACCTAGAGGTCCCTTCAAGAATTCTTGTTCAGTTGCGCTGTACGACTTTGTTGTATCTACCGCAAACTCTATGATAAATCTGGCAACAATGTTGTCTAACTAGAAATCTACTGCGAGCGTAAACTTATTATCAATGCGTTGTAGCTGCACGATCTCTTCAGGATTCCACTCTAGATGTCTGATCCGATTCGTTGGATGGTTGCCTTTCACTATTTTGATCCACTCCTACAATATGTGTGGGAAATCACAGAAAAATACTTCGTGCAAGTCGCTAAATACGTACTTGTCCAGATACTTGCACGCCGTTAACTTTGGGTTTCTGTTATCCTTATGCATAAACTCTAGCTCCTTTGTCTTCAGCCAGCGTTTGATCTTTGCCTTCGTGGAATTCCACGGTTTCAACATCCACTTTTAGCTTCACATTCTCTCACCTTCTTATCGTCCGATCCCGTCTTCTTTTGACACGTCTTCCACAGATCTCGTATGCTCAATCCCATTGCCTTCCAATCAGCCGACAATGGAACCATTTGTTGGTTTTGATTCCCTTTTATCCATTTACCATTATAGATTGACCTCAGTTCATAACTAAGAAGATTCCCAACAAAAGCCCTTAAAGACTATCGGCCCCTCTGCTCACCCAAAAGGCAACACAATACACAGAGTGTACTGTGCAGTCTCACCTGAGGTAGCTCTATGGGTGGCTGCAATACTCAGGTGTTTGCAACCTGAGAGTGAGCGAGATATGCACCTTAACCTTTATTCAGTTCATCTAACATCTAGTATAACATTCATTCTATGCATGCATATGGTACATCAGATTTACTTAGCTACTTCATTCATTCAACATTCATCAACTAATCAGACACAAAAGCACATTCATTCAGTCACATAACATGGTATTACAGTGGTTCACCCCCTCCTGGGCTACGTCCACAAAGATATGGCTCTAAGGCTTTTATTATAGTTTGGAAAACTGCATGTCGCGCATGGTTACAATCTTAGTTCTTCTTTCTTCCCACAGGCTCCTCGATCCCTGCGAGGCTGACTAGATCGCACCAGGCTCCTCAGCTTGAGATCTAACCCTCAGGATCGATTCACTCATTCCCTTTCTATCTCCCTAGTAACTCACACTGTCCTTACAATTATCTTCCTTTCTTCGTATATCTCGCCTCTCTCTCCCTCTTCTCTCTCTTTCCCCCCTGCTCTATGTATCTATCTCCTCTATTTATCTTCGACTCACCAACCATTACAATGTATTACAAAAACCATAACCCTAGCGTTGTTAGGTCTTCCATGCATGCGCGTGTGCTTCTTTTCCTTCCAACTGTCTCTTTCCTCTTGCATGATTCTCTTCCAAAAATACCCTTTCTTTCTGATTTGGCCTGCATCCAACATGTCCTTTGGATCTGCTCCATCTCTATTTGTATATAGGTAACTCTCAAAATGAGATCGCATTACCTCTTTTATTTTCACAAAATTCCTAATAATCATTCCATCTTCCATTGTAATTTCTTTGACATTGTTTCTCCATGTCCCGACTCTTGCTTGCTTATGGAAGAAGGTGGTATTTATGTACCTAAATTTTAACCATAGGTTACGAGACTTAAGTGTCCACATTTCCTGCTCCATTCTAAGAGCTTTGTGAAATATTTGGAAGACCAAATTCTCTTCTTTAATCGGATTGTTGGTTATTACTTCAAATTGCATTTTACCTTGTAGTGAAGTAAGATGCAATCTGTATTCCTCTTTTTCACACTTGGGAGGAGAATAATCATTTTTAGCCCATTCCTTGAGGGCAATTTTCACTACGTTCAACTTTTGTTCCCAAATATAGATAGGGGAGACTATAGCCTGCTTACTCCATTATTAATAGATTATTCCTATTGACATTTTATCCTTGAGCCAAAGAGGATTGAATTGAAAAGGAATAGGGCCATAGTCTAGTGAATCTAGTATCATAAGAACTGTGGGTTTATGGTTGGAGGCCACCCGAGGGAGAATTTTAGAAGAAATTACAGTTCCACTATAGATAAATTCACTTTGAACTAGAAAGTGATCTAGTTGGGCCACTATATGTCTTGGCCCTATTCTCTTGTTAGACAAAGTGTATCTACCTTTGCTTGGCTTGATATCCACTAGATCCCAGTTAGATATCAAGTCTTTCATTCTTTCCCGAAAGGGGTCTTTGACTTCACTCCCTCCCCTTTTGTCTTTGTGACCAAGGGTTACATTAAAATCACCTACAATAATGTTGTTATGAAAGTATTCCGAGCATTTAAATGTTGAAAGTGATTCACAATAGTCCAACTTCTCTTTGTATATTGTAGGCATACAAACATTTATAATGTTTAATTTTTGACTTGTTTGTTGATGTGTGAAACTCGTCAATATCCAATGTTGGATTTGATATGAAAATTCCAGATGCAAGAGGAGGTTATTCCATACAATATATAGTCCTCTAGATGCACCTCTTGAACTGAGTTCCTACCCTTCACTATTTTTCCATTGCAAATTACATGTTTTAATGACTTCTAAATCCTCTAGCTTAGTCTCTTGGAGGAGGAGGATAGAGGAATTTCCAAATTTTATTAGATCCTTTATTTTTACTACCATAAACTAACTATCCATGCCTTTACAAGGTCGAGGAACTTAGATTCCTAATATTTATTCCCCCTATTCCTAAGGATCTCTCTATAGTCGATTGGGTGTCCAATAATTTATTCTTGTTTTCTATCTCTTACCTTTTTCCTTTGGTTAGTTTTATTCTTACCTTTTTAGGTAACCTTTCTTCCATATCATCCTCTTCCTTTTCTTCTTCATCATTTTGTTTTTGAGATTTTTTTTTTTTTTTTTTCCGAGTGAGGATTCTAGATGAATACATTGAATTTTCTAGAGAGTGTTCAAGCTCTTATTTATGGTCCGATACATTGCTTTCTACTCCAGGAGAGGGTAAAGTTTCTAGATTTTTCTCCACCACTCGCATTGAGGGGGGAATCCCTGGACATCTTTGGACTTACTCCTCCCTCTTATGGCCAATTTGGGGATTTTCTTGTGGATTCACGGTGATGGATCTCTCTAGGTTCAACCTCTCACATTTTCATATTTTGCACCCTGATCCTAAGGGCCTCAATTGCATGTTGCTATTGATATTGGTTTAGAAGTCATTGTGGGAGAAACTTGATTCACATTCATTTTTTTTTCTTTTTAATTGGCTACCATTTCTCTTCCTTCTCTTGTGTTGGTTGATCCACTTGGTTATTTTTTGGGTAGTCTTTCACAAAATGGTCATATTTGTTACATGACTTGCACTTGAAAATGAGTTTCTCGTAATCCATAGGCTGCATATGTTTCCAGTTGTCTAGAGATAATTGTATTTCTTCTGGTAATCTCTTTTCCAAGTCTAGTTCCACACATATGTGAGCATAAATGAACATACCATCCCTGGTGTTAGGACCCAGAAATGTCCCTTTTTCACTACATCTTTTGCCCATTCAACCTTCTCATTCCTAAGCTAAATGACTGTTATAATGAGTATTAAGGCCCTTTTCCCCAAGGTATGAACTATTCATCTCGCTTTTGTATTTTCATTTACTTAGCATGTTTGATTGGTAACGTTCACATATTTTACCCATGAAATGATTTAACTAATGATCAAAGTGCTTAGAACAACCCACTTCGAGAAACTCGCTGCTGTTACATGACTGCTACAACGGATGCCACCAACCCTGGAAGCTGTTACACGACTACTGCAACAGAAGCCCGTCAATTCTGGAAGCTGTTACAACAGACGCCACCAGTTCTGTTGTTATACGACTGCTGCAACACCTACTGATGACATATGCTGGCTCATGATGTTGATCAAGGAGAGTTCTAGATTTTGTATTAATGATATCAAACGAACAGCTTGAGAATCGGGGATTCTCAAGACTGTTTTGATTATGTTCTATTGGATGACTCTAACTTTAAATAGCAGAGCTTTGGTAATGAAAGGGAGTTTTTTTTACTGGGGAAAGAAAAGTAACACTGATTGTACACAGACATTTTTAGCAATTGAATAAAAGAGTGGATTGAATTCCTTTAGCAGACTGTAACCTATTTCTTTGAGTGGATTCAGTGAGAAGGAAAGGGCCCACCTTCCTCACCGATTCCCCTCTGTTTTGAATTATAGATTAGTTGTTTTAAATGCGAATGATTTAACTGTTAGACATTTCTAGAATATAACTGATGTTACAGTTTAGTTCCTTCTTGTTAGATGCGCATAAACTTGTCCCATGAGAATTAGAAGTCGATTGCTGAACATTGTTGGAGAACTGCTTTCCCTTTTTCTGCATTAGGTTAAAATCTTGTTTCTGAGAAATAAAAGTGTGAAGTATCTTCTTGCAATAAGTAGATTTCCTTTTTGCAAATAGTATAGAGCTTCTTCCTGCAAAAGTAAATTAGAAAGTTGGATTAGAGTAGGCAATCCAGGGTTCTTATACATTCATCATTTTAGATTGCAATTATGATTTCAAATCTGTAGAACTCCAGCTGTTTCAGCACAACAGTGTTAGTGATAATGTTTTTTTTTTTTAAACTTCCCTACTACAATTAGATTAGAGATGCTTTCATAATATAGCATAGAATGTGCACAATTATATTGAAATAACAGACTTCCCTGGGTTGACAATTTAGATTGAACACTTTGATTTTGTATTCAATTAGACAATTAAAGCGCCCAACATTTTTGCGCCGCTGCCGGGGAAGATAATCATATATTTTGGTAAGCACATTAGTTTTATTTCTTAGGAATGAATAGTCTGCATGTATCACGAAACACAAGAACGAATCCCCCAAAATACTAACCATACAGGTACCAGAGGACGTGGAGGAAGAAATCCTAACATACTGGGGAGACAAACTATTGTTGATGAGATTATAGCCAGAGCAGATTCTTCTTCAGGATCTATTTTTCGCCCTGCAAATCCTCCAAGAAGACGTGATCCGCAGTCATCAAGGGCTAAAGTTGAAGTTGAAGTCGAAGTTGAAGATTTGTCACCAACAAATCAGCAAGCAACACTAGAGAACATTGAAGATC
>JASDQU010818732.1:32983-49226 GCA_032191745.1 Picea mariana | reverse complement strand
TTAGAAAATTTCAAAACAGAGATGATTAACTCTTTTGCCTCACAAATGGATACTTTGCAGGTCAAACAAAAACAAACAGAATCAGAGCAAGCATTGTGCATTTTCTGTCTGAATTGCAGAAAGAAACAACCACCAAGGGAGTGCCCACTGAACAGTGTCCAGGTATGCCTTATTTGTGAATTAGACCATGCCACTGACCAATGTCCCTGTCTACCAGGTGTAAAAGCATCAATGAAGACAACTAATGAGGAAGCAGAGACTGTCTATTTAATAACACAAAGAAGACAATGGCAGCCAAGAGGTCAAGGTATGAACTCTCAATTCTCTCCTCCAACATTTAATTATTGGAACAATCAGCTACCATATGGCCAAACGAATGCCCCCCCTCCAAATCAAATGCCACCCTCTTATCAGGATCCCATTGCATGGTCACCTATGCCCCAACAATAGAATCACTATGGGAAAATACAGGAGAGGCCCTCAACAACAACTCAGTTATCAAAGCCATCACCAACCAAACCCCTATCAACAATAATTCCAATCCTCACACCAGCAACAACAGCTGCAATTGCCACCCAATGCCTCACCAAACAATCCTCCCTTACGACCTTAGATGCCTGTGCAACCTAACCCAAACCCAAATAATAAGGACGTTCAGAACATAGACATACATAATGTGCGAGCCTTATCTATTACTCCTATGCCTTGTGATGAAATAAAATTAAGATCAGGAAGAATAGTTGAGCCAATAATTGAAGATGCTCCATCTTCAGAATCAGATAAGGAATCAGGGGAGAAACCATCTGCTGATATAGAAGAAATTGACCAACCTATTATAGAATCAACAGACCCACCATTCCCTGAAAGACTGAAAATTACCAAGCCTGTGGAATTACCATCTTTCAATCTCCTAAAAGAATTGAAAAATCTGCATGTTAATATTCCACTACTGCAAGCGATAAGGGATGTCCCTATTTATGCCAAGACTGTGAGGGACCTCTGTATCAGGAAACCTGGACGAACACCTAAAGATCTCCTCATAGTGCATGTAGTGGGGGATTTGTCTGAGTTGATGTTAGGAAAAACTCCACCTATTAAATATGGCGACCCAAGAAACCCTATAGTAATTGTTAAAAATGGACAGACTTCTATTCCACATGTACTAGTTGACTTAGGGGCAACAATTAACATCATGCCAATAGAAACTACGCAGTTGCTGCAACTCAGAACACAAATCTGACCTAGTCCTACTGTTCTAGAACTAGCTGATCACTCTACCATCAGACCAGAAGGAGTAATCGATGATTTAGTCATTTCAGTGGACTCATGGGAGTATCCTGTTGATTTTGTCATTTTGCAACCCAAATCCTGTTTGGGAGGCCATCCTCTAATTCTAGGATGACCATGGTTAGCTACAGCTAATGCTTTCATTGGTTGCAGATCTGGTTCCATGACCATCTCTGATGGTTATGACACAAAAAAACTTACCCTGTATCCTCATGCTACACCYAGTGYAGAACCTGAAAATTCTCTATGGATGGACACTGAGGATGGAAGTGCTCTGCCTGTGCTAACTATAGGAAAGGCCCTGAGTTTCAAAGACGAGACGAAGGATGAGTTAATCAACTGCTTTATTTGTGACCCCTCTGCTGTTACACAGAACACGCACCACTGATTGATCAGAGTCTTTGACCCTATTGCCCAAGAAGAAATGAACTCGAAAATGTTCTTAGAAACCGCTGGCAATCAAATTGATTCAGTTGTAACAACAACCGCTGTAACAACAGATGACGAAACAACAACAACTGAATTATTTCCTAGAGTCAATTCTAAGAGCGTCGCTGTGGAAGTCAAACCTGGAAAAACCTTGAACATTAATCCCGATCTCTCCACTGCTGAACCTTGGTATGCAGACATTGCTAATTATTTGGTTGCAGGGAAGGTACCTCCACATCTATCTCCTCGAGAAAGAAGGAAGATTATTCAAAAGAGTGCTAGGTATAGTTGGATAGGAGGATACCTCTTCTACACAGGCCTAGGCCAAGAAATCAGGAGATGTGTGAGGGATGATGAAGTTTATGATCTGTTGAAAGCTTGCCATGATGGCCCTTGTGGGGGTCATTTTGCTGATAAAAGGACTGGGCATAAAATTTTAAGGATGGGCTATTTTTGGCCCAACATATTTCAAGATGCCAAGAAGTATGTCCAAGCTTGTGACAGTTGCCAACGCATGGGTCAACCAATTCACAGGGATGAGATTCCTCTCCAGTCTCAGATAGTGTTAGAGCCTTTTGAGAGATGGGCCATGGATTTTGTAGGACCCATTCACCCACCTTCCAATCAGAAAGTCTATATATTGGTCTGTACAGATTACATGACCAAGTGGGTGGAGGCAAAAGCACTTATCAGAGCCTCAGAAGAAGTTGTCTTAGCATTCTTGTTTGAAGATATATTTGTTAGGTTTGGAGTTCCCAGAGAATTGGTAACTGATGGAGGACCCCCTTTCAGATCATATAAATTTGAAGCTCTACTCAGTAAATATCATGTTTTACATAGAATAGCTTCTCCATACCATTCACAAGGCAATGGCCAGGTGGAAAGCACCAACAAAGTTATCGAAGCCATTCTTACTAAAAAAATGAGAGAAAATCATAGGGATTGGTCTGACAGATTGCATGAAGCTCTATGGGCTTACCGAACTACTTGGAGGAGCAAAACTAGTTTTTCTCCTTATGAGTTGGCATATGGAAAAAGGCCCATTTTCCCCATTGAATTCGAAATCAAAACCTTAAGAACTGCATCAACAATCAACCTCGACTTGACTATGGCATAGAAAGCCAGACTGCAGCAGCTCAACGAGCTTGATGAAAAGCGTTTGAACACCATCCATCAAACCATAGTGATTCAACAACAAAGAACAAAATGGCATGACCGAGTCATCAAGAAGAAATTATTCCAGAAAGGAGATTGGGCTCTGTTGTATGATTCACGCTTTAAGGAATTTCAAGGTAAGTTGCGTACACGATGGCTAGGGCCTTACGAGGTAGACACTGTTTTTCCCAATGGGATAGTCCGGTTGATTACTATTGATGGATCCAATACACAGTTACATGCAAATGGTCATTGCTTACGTCTGTATCAGCGTCCACTGTCCAAGGCAGAATTCAAAACTAGATGTACAGTTGATACAGGTTATCAATTTTTCAACGGAAATGAGCTTGCTCCTTCCCCTTCTGAACTTTAGGAATACTTTTGCTCAGACCTTGTATATAAATAACCTCAGCAAAATTTGCATTTCTCTGTTTTTACTTGAAATTTCTCTATTTTCTTTACTATGCTAATAAAGCTTTGAAAGGTATCATGCGGTTATGTGTGTGTAGGTGGATTGATGAACAACAAGGTTGAGTAGCGCAAAACGAGTCAAACGATTAGTTCATGGAAGTTGAAAAACTTCCTAGAAACTAAGTAATGTAGCGTTCGACCGATTTCTATACTGTTCCACCCCTTTTTCGCTAAATTGGTCGATTTCCATGTTGTTACACCTTCTTCCGATAAATTGGTCGATTTCCATGCTGTTACACCTTCTTTCGATAAATTGGCCGATTTCCATGCTGTTACACCTACCTCCGCCATTTTTGCCAAAGAATCTGCTGATACACTAATTGTTGTTATTCTTTCTTTCCACTTCACTCTTTCTTTTTCGCATTTTTGCCAATGCTACTGCTCCAGCCCTCCAATTTTTCCATGCCACAACACCACTGATTAGACAATACTGATGTTCTCTATCCGAAAGTACTACTTCATAATGACTTGACTTCACATCCAGTGATTTCCAGTTGGCAAACTACAGTAAGGACTCTATTTCTGCTCCAGTTGTCATTTCTTTCATGATCCTTCATCATGTCAGTTATTCCGCGCAACTCAGATGGCGGTTGGATAGTGCGGTTACTCCGACAGGTCGTTATGTGCGATAAGATATGAGGTACGTGATTAATCCTACGTGTTAAAGTAATGAAGATATAAAAGCACGGTTTCCTATTTACTAACCGGTTGTCATAAATCAACGCACCTGGAGCCAATCCGCTTAGTTGGGGGGGAAATGTAAATCTAGCCGTCCATACCGAATTTTATACACACCTCCACCACCTTTCTGCCCACACTTCTTTTTACTGAGACACTGTATTCATTCTGCAAACCACGTTCAAGCTTGTTGCGTCTCTGATTTAGGTGATAGTTTCTCCTCCTACGTGCCTGTTAAACTCTCAAGCAACATCATGGGAGGATTAGTTGTGAGATATGAACCCACAACTCTGGACAGTTTGCTGCTACACCCAGAGGCCTACCAAATATTTCTCCAAGCCAGCTGGATATCATATTTTAAAAATTTGAAGGAGTTTAATGAGGACGAGGTATTGGAGTTTAGTCAAAATCTTACCGAAGGGTATTCAATGGTGAATGGGGTAAGGATTCCAGTGTCCGAAGAAAGCATTGTTGCTGTAACAGGGTTGCCAAGAACATGAGACTGTTGGTTTAACAGAAAAACACATCTTCCGATGCATAGAAGGGTTTCCTTGTCAACACTAAGCAAGTTTAGACCAAAGGCAGAGGTGCAGATGTCAATTCCTTGCCAGAGCCATGGGGAAAAGTCGCAGAATTTCTTAAAAGATACATTACCTGCGAAGGCCGATACCAAGTTGTTTATTTTTCTGATTTCATCTTATTATCACATCTACGACATCAGAAATTCATAAACATTCCTTATTTTCTCTTCCATTCATTACATAACATGGCTCATTTTGTAAAAAAAATCCAAGAACCCCAAGAACTGCATTTCTAATCACAGACTTATCAGCCTATTAATTCGCAGAGGTATGGGCATTTCCAATAACCCATTACCTACTGTAGCAGACCAGCCACATTCTATACATACAGATATGATTGCACCAATCCTTGAAAACACAACCCATGGACCTCTTCCTGAGCCTCTGCCCTCGACTGCAACAACAGTCAAAACCCCTACTGTCGCTGCCCGTAAGATGACTCAGAAAAACAACCGCATAACCTGAATCCATCCCAACACTAGCCAAACAAGCCTCGACAAAATTGCATTGCAATAGCCTGTAGCTGTGGTCGAACAAACATATGAACAACCAACCACTCGACCAAGACATGCGTCACAACACTTGGTTGCAACACCTATCATTGAAAACCTACCCCCTGTCTCTAAAAAGAAAACTCCTGCTCCTATCTCTGGATCACTGAGAAAGAGAACAAGGTCAACATGGTCCAGTGTAACATCAAGTCCGCTTACCTCCTCTGTTGTTGCATCGACATTCACACATAACCCTTCTATTGCTGCAACAGCCGATCAAGCGCCTACTATCATTACCAGTGCATTTTCTCATAAAAGAAAACGTCCATTCAAGGGAAAACCTCGGAGAGCCCTTGACCAAATTGGATCAACAACAAATCAAATCCCTCTGGCTGTTGTGACAGAGAATTCTACAGAGGTACGAATACCAGGTTTTACTTTATGCACAGAACTTCAGAAAACTATTCTCTCCTTTCAGAATGAATGTACTCAAATCGCAGCAAAATCATCGGCTCCGCCTGATGATTCTGCGCATCACACGTCCATTGACGATGTCCAGATCATCACAGACCCTAGTATACTAGAATATCCTCCTTGTGTGGTTGAGGAAGAATGCCTCATTCCTCCTCCAACAACGAAGAAGAAAACCCCTGCTTTCGTTTCTATTTTACCCAAGAGAAGAACTAGGTCCACTAGGTCTGTCGAAGCTGCAATTGGATGAAAAGATGTGGAACAAACTATTCTTATTCTTCATCCACTATCCTCTATGGTTGATACAGGGATGGTTCCACAAGAACCAACTGTCCACGTCGAGACTGTTCCACAAGAACCAGTCCTGATAGACACAACGGTTACACAAGAACCAGCTGTCCAGGTCGATACTGTTACACCAGAACCAACTGCTCCACAGAGGACTGTCCCACTAGAGATAGTAATATAAGAACCAACTGTCCATGTCGAGACTATTCCACAAGAACCAGTCCTTACAGACACAAATATTACACAAGAACCAACTACACAACATGCTAAGGATGTGCCACTTGCCCAATTGTTTTCCCAAATAGAGAGAAAGATCAAGAATACAGAAAATTCCAGAATCGCTGCACTAATAACAAAGAATGATAACCTCAAAGCAGAGTTAAATACCCTTAAACAAGAGGTGGAGGCTGCTTGACGGAAGAATCCAGAAGGGATAACCTTGGACATCCTATCACTGACAAAAGCTGTTATGGACAGAAACAAAGAAGTCATGTGCTTTGAGTGCGGAAACATTTACTTTGAGGCAGGATATGAGGTAGTCAAAGTTCCATTCGCTAAAGGACCAACAAATGTCTTAGTCAATACTGAACATGAACTTACTACTACACAAAAATCAGTAAAACAAAGGAGATCTCAACGTCATAAAATAACTACTGGTATACCAGAAGCTTGCAAACAAGAACCTCTATTTCTGTCACGAGTTGTTACTTGAGTAACCCAAACTGATTATGTTCTCAAAGATAAAGAAACTCAGACAGATCGTTGACACAACAAATTTTCTTTTGGACACAACATTTTTTAATACCGACACTTAGCAAATTCTCTTAGCAATTTTGCATTGGAGGAGACAATTATCTACTTCAGCTACAAAGTAAGGTTTGAATGTGTTTTGCATGAGGACATGCAATGTCTTCAGTTGGGGGGCATGTTAGGACCTAGAAATGTCCCTTTTTCACTACATCTTTTGCCCATTCAACCTTCTCATTCCTAAGCTAAATGACTATTATAATGAGTACTAAGACCCTTTTTCCCAAGGTATGAACTATTCATCTCGCTTTTATATTTTCATTTACTTATCATGTTTGATTGGTAACGTTCACATATTTTACCCATGAAATGATTTAACTAATGATCAAAATGCTTAGAACATCCCATTTCGAGAAACTCGCTGCTGTTACATGACTGCTGCAATGGATGCCACCAGCCCTGGAAGCTGTTACACGACTACTGCAACAGAAGCCCGTCAATCCTAGAAGCTGTTACAATAGACGCTACCAGTCCTGTTTTTATACGACTGCTACAACACCTGCTGATGACATATGCTGGCTCACGATGTTGATCAAGGAGAGTTCTAGATTTTGTATTAATGATATCAAATGAACAGCTTGAGAATCGAGGATTCTCAAGACTGTTCTAATTATGTTCTACTGAATGACTCTAACTTTAAATAATAGAGCTTTGGTAATGAAAGGGAGGTTTTTTTACAGGGGAAAGAAAAGTAACGTTGATTGTACACAGACATTTTTGGCAATTGAATGAAAGAGTGGATTGAATTCCTTTAGCAGACTGTAACCTATTTCTTTGAGTGGATTCGGTGAGAAGGAAAGGGCCCACCTTCCTCACCGATTCCCCTTCGTTTTGAATTCTAGATTAGTTGTTTTAAATGCGAATGATTTAACTGTTAGACATTTCTAGAATACAACTGTTGTTACAGTTTAGTTCCTTCTTGTTAGATGCGCATAAACTTGTCTCATGAGAATTAGAAGTCGATTGTTGAACATTGTTGGAGAACTGTGTTCGCTTTTTCTGCATTAGGTTAAAATCTTGTTTCTGAGAAATAAAAGTGTGAAGTATCTTCTTGCAATAAATAGATTTCCTTTCTGCAAATAGTATAGAGTTTCTTCCTGCAAAAGTAAATTAGAAAGTTGGATTAGAGTAGGCAATCCAGGGTTCTTATACATTCATCAATTTAGAATGCAATTATGATTTCAAATCTGTAGAACTCCAGCTGTTTCAGCACAACAGTGTTAGTGATAATGTTTGTTTTTTTTAAAACTTCCCTACTACAATTAGATTAGAGATGCTTTCATAATCTAGCATAGACTGTGCACAATTATCTTGAAATAACATACTTCCCTGGGTTGACAATTTATATTGAACACTTTCATTTTCTATTCATTTAGACAATTAAAGTGCCCAACACCTGGGTTCAGATCTATTGATGTACCTACATAGGGTGTCTCCTATGCAATACATAGTGTCTTTATTCCAACAATTCAATGGGAGATGTGGCAAATGGAATCACATTGGAACAACTGATGGGAGATCATGTTTTGGGTTAGAATTTGAAGTCCACCTATTCAAGTACATACCCCTTTTGCCAAATAAATAAGGTCCATTTCGAAATATAAGATCTCTATCTTCTTTGGCCTCAAATAGGAAGGCATAAAAGCCTCTTCCACAAAAATAATGGGCGATGTTGCCTTTTATTAGCACTTGCCAATTTTTTTTAACCTAGGTTGCCATGGCTCTAGGTGAAGGCCATATCCCCATAAACTGACCAACCAGTCTTCTTTCAACCAATGCTAGCGCCATATGCCAAGAAGATGAAGAAGGGGGGGAAATCATGGATTTCATTTATCTTGAAAAATCTGGAGTGTTGGGGCTTTACCGTCTTCTCTAATGTAGAAAAAAAGATCCCATAAAGCTATAACTTCAAGATCTAGAGGGGGGAGGGGTGTCCTCCTCCAATGGTTGAATCCATGGCCAAAGCGAAAGGTGCACTGGACGTGGGAAGAATCATAGGTGGGAGGGCTTAGAGACAATGGATGCTTAAGTTATCTAATATGTAAGCCATACTTCCAATCCTTTACAACGCCTTTTACGGACCATAGTACATGGGTGATAATTTATTATCCTTCTTTTGTTGCTTGATGAACATCTATTAGTATGGTCATATCCTTGGAAATACCCAATCCACCATTTCAAACTCCTTTTCGCTGTAATGTTGATCTACTTGTTGTTTCATCCTATTTTGCACTATATCTAAGTTGTCCTTCAATAGTTGGATAACCTATAGTTTGTGTACCTTCTATAATCTGTCCTTCAGGTATTGGCACCACCAACACCATTCAATGAAGCTAGGAAAGCAGAGAATGAGAAGTCTTCGATGCAAGAGAAACTATCTTCTTCAAAATGAATGATCGAGAAAGATGATTCCTCGTATTCTTCTTCTCCCCTGTCAAGATGGAGAATGATCAAGGATGATTGAAGTAAGAAGAACTGCAGATGAAGAAGAGATGTGCATTCTAAAGAGGGAATGAAGACATTTTCCATTGGTAAAATTGATAAGAATATATGGATAACGTATCCATGTGCTTCATGTGGAACTAGTAACCATAATATGGTGAAATGTCGAAGATGAAGATCTGTGCAAGAAAAGCCATCCAAGAAGAAGGCTAAAGGTAAAGGTCATTTCTCAAAGCAAAGGAAAAGGGGGAATGACAAGAAGGGATCATGATTACAAGATGGGAACAAGACACTCTGCTCTTATTGTGGTAAGAGTGGACATAAGATCGAGAAGCGTTGGACACTTTAACCACACTTATGTTCGAAGTAGAACCAAAAATATGTAAAGGAACTTGCAAGAAGACAAGCAACAACCTCAAGTGAAGTTAATAGTCTTGCTGAAAGATTCGAGAAAAAATACTTCCTAATGGCTGGTCTTAATAGAGTGACATATGAAGACATCGAGGAATGGTTCGTGGACAGTGGCTAATCTCATCACATGATCGGGATGAGATCAATATTCCTAACTTTCTTAGAGATTGGTACAGATTTCTATGAAGGATCTGGAACTAACACTAGACAAGTAATAAGAGTGTTTGGATATGTAAGATTCCAGCTCGAGTTGAGAGGATTTATGGGATTAAAACATATTTTATATGTTCCAGATTTGAAAGTAAACCTACTCTCAGCTACAACGTTTGAATATGAAGGATACGCAGTCGCATTCCAGAATGGCCAGGTGCTTGTGTATTAAAGGGAAGCTACTCAAGACACAACAATAGTGCTTGGTGTTCACAAGGAGAGGTTATATAGGTTACTGGGAAAACCTGTAATTGGTCTAATGGTTTATTGGATTCAAAATCAGATTCTACGTTAGATTTAATGTTAGATTCAACATCAACGTCAAAGGCATTGTCAGAGATAGGAAGTTGTGAGACTCCCTCCAGTACTAAGGGAAGGATGAGTCCATGAATAAACCATTAATCAGAAAAGATTTCATTATAAATATGTATATTCGTAAAATGCAAGCTTATATGCATATGTAGATACCTTCTAAGTGTATTTCTATTGTTGTATTAGAAGGCTTGAAAGCTACTCATGGTAGATTGTAAGAGTGAGAGGAATTCTGCAAAATTTCTATATAGCCACCTTATATATTGTTAAGAGTGAGAGGAGTTTTGTAAAGGATTTCTATATAGCCACCTTATATATTGTTTAAAGTCAGAGGAATCTTGTAAAGGGTTTCTATATAGCTGCTTTGTTATAGGAGTGAGAGGGATCTTATAAAGATTTTTAAGCCTTTCAACAACAGTGTAGACAATTGTATTGTCTTGTTATTAGCAACGAACTATATATGGATCGAATTGTCTAAATTAACATTCTTATTTTGAAGAACCAAAGGTGAAGGAATAGAAGGATGCAAGCAGTTGGAACATGTAGATTGAAAGTGGGAAGAGTATTGAATTAATGAAAATCTTTGTAGAGATGGTAAAGGAGAGAATCTTCTTTGTAAAGAGATAAGAGGTATATACATGTAAAGATGCATGTTATAAGCATCTCCAAGATATTATGTCATGTTCGTGTAGATGTATACCTTGAGCAAAAGCAGGTTAAACAATACAAATGTATCCATAGAATATATTTTGAGTTGCTTTCAGGGTAGGAGAGAGGAAATGGAGAGGGAATTCATTTAGAGACTCCTACAGATACATCATCAGTATAGGAACAACAAGGCATAGATCAACACTCGACTTGGTTTCATGATTGGTCGAGATAGATTATCTTCAGCCGAGAAGGAGATGGGAGTGGATGTTGGGTACATGATTCAGATTAGGATATTTTAGAGATTCGGTGAGTAGATTTTGTTGAAAGAATCTATGAGCCAAAATTAGAACTAGATTTGAACTAGTGTCAGATGCTGAAGAGCCAGAGTCAGAGCCATATTCCAAAGAAGCAAACAAATGCAAACTGATCTAGTATCCAAGATCCAAGATGAAAATTTAGTCCCAGAATATTCAACAAGGTGGAAGAGTGAAGAAGCTTCATCATCACTAAGTTACCGGATAAGAGCATTATAGTAAGGTTCAAGAGTGAGTAAGAGTTATCATCACTAAGTTGTTGAAATATTCATACTTTTGGAGGACCAAAAGTTTTTTAGTTGGAAGGTGTGATCCAGGAGGATCCANTCCAACGACACAAAAATTGCCTCAAACAGAGCTTGTATGCAAACGTTATGCCTAGTCAACGTTCAAGTCAAACATGGAAAAAGTCAAAGTCAAAGTGACACATGTCACCACTAGAAGGGTGAAACGTGGCATGACCGTACATTCGTACGATGCTGACATGGCAATACCATAGGGTGCCCTGTGGCACACTAAATGTCTGACTGGGCAAGGTGACATGGCTTCAGGACAACACAGGTGGACCAATACTCAATTGACATGTGGCATTGGTTGACCAATGAGAGTTTGCGACATGGAAACCTCCCATTGATCTATTGAGGATGAAGTTGTTTAAAATTATTGTTGGGAGGATCGAACCCGGACCTCCTGCATAACAACCCAATAACTTTACCATTGCACCAAGCGTTTAATTCTTAACAGTATACAATGCCACATGTATTTAACTTTGATGAGGTTTTAAATTGGCGGAAAAAGTGCCGAGGGCTAAGCCCTCGACCCATGTCATAAGTATTACAATGTAACCATAGGCTGAGATCCACGGGGGAAACATTATATTATGCCAACACATATACCAAACAAACTATATATTAACCAATATATATTCGCGCGGGCAGTTTAAAACATTTAACATATGGTTTCAACGAATGTCATAACATATGGCAAGGTTGATGGGATTTGATCCCACGACTTGCCATATCATTTTCCAATGTCTTAACCATTGCGCCAAGGGCGCCACTTATTATGGGCACTCCAACAACAAACATTTAAGTCGATGCCGCGAAGTTCGGGTAGGAGGTTTAGGCCCGCGCCCTATTTATGGGCGTGCAAACCGAGGTCGACACACATTACGAGGAGCACACATCCCAATGTTGGCACAAATCTCAAGGCGCTCATATATTTCTATGCAGGGTACAAATGCATGCCATAGTTTCACTAGATTTTGTGTTGCATAGATTTAAGTGCCATGAGGTATTTTGTTTGCATATAGGCATGTTTATATTCATTTTTCTCATTTTTTCGAGAGGAGTACAATGGTGATTTTATTTTTGTGCCAAGATGTTTTCTATGAAAGTCTTAGTCCATATTTCCATTAATGAGTACCATAATGCGTCGTTTGGCATGTAAAGAGGGTAAAATTGAACCAATTTAGAATATGGTCGAGTTTATACTCATTTTTCTCAGAATTTTGCAAGGAATTCAATGGTATACTTTATTTTTGAGTTTGAGAAATTGAAGAGTGACTTCAAAATTGGCTTTGTAATTCCATTTTGTATTGTAATTTGACATTTTGAGATTATGAGAAGTAGTCTCACTATTTGAAGGGAACTATGAAGTTGAAGTAAAGTATGTCATCAAATATTTTTTATTTGAGTTATTTTATTTTATGTTGTGTTAGCTCATATTTCTTCAAATTAATCATCATTTTATGAGATTTTGGATAATAAGCACATCATCATTTTTCTGCAAATCACCTCAATACGATCAAGAATTATTTTGAATCAAGTTAGATGCTAAAATGGGTTTTTAAAGATTAAGATTGGTATCTAAGGATTTCCATATTAAGGGGGGAATCCTGGGTGACCCTAGGGGGATTGTGATGGCAAGTGGAAAGAGATGAAGGGTGCCCTTATAGATCAAGGTCAAAAGAAGGGATGAGGCTTAAGAATGAGTCTCACGGAAATTTTATTGGTTGCCAAAGGTGATGTACCTGCAAAAAAATGTTAGCCTTGCCCAGAACAAGACAATATATAGTGAATGAAACCTCAAATCAAAGGGGATTCAACCAGAAAACCTTGCTATCCCAAATTGCACCAGTATGGAAATATATATATTAGCAATAGCAAGTTATAAGAGCTACAAATTATACCATCAAAATAAGGTGCTAGATGTTGGAAACAAAGCTAGCAATAAGTAGATAAATTGCCAATGATTAGAGCAAGATTTTGATAGTAATTAGAGGGATATTAGTTAGTGTTATATGAAAGATTTGTAACAGCCTTATGGCTGTAGCAAACAAAATCTATAACAACAAAATCTGACCACCAAAATCAACTAACAATCCACCCAAACAATAACACTTAACTAGTAGATTAATTATGACAACTTGCAAGTGAAATTTAATGGTAGAAGAGTGAGCATACAATGATATAAAGATGAGTTTGTTGCAGCCCTATTGGCTGTAGCATAAATTCTATAACAAAAATGAGATTACTTGGATAATCAAGATGCCCTTAGGACACATGAAAGATTATAGTGAACCGGATTATTTTGAGAACGAAATGAAGACGGAATATAAGAAGTAAATACACAGATATATTGCCAGAAACATAGAGATACAGTAATGCACAATTTTTATTAATGAAATAAATGTACAAAAACTATAAAATTATAGAGTGAGTGAACTCATTAGAATGGTGGCAACTTATCTCTAAGAAGAGATGTGATGGCTACGCTCATTCGCAAGAAGATGGTTAAAATGAGGCTCTAAAGGCCTTTTTAACATAAAGCATAAATGAGAAAACCCTAAACATATAAAAACCTAACCCTAGGAGATGAATCACCAAAAGTCTTGTGGGCCCCGATGGGGGTAAGTTGGTACATCAACTTCCTGGGGTCATAACTTTTGCACACAATCTTCGTTTTAGGTGCATGATATCTCGTTGGAAAGAACTATTTGAGGACTACACATGTTGCCTAAATTCCATAGTGTGACTGTGTCGCACCCAAAAAATATTGTTTAGGGCCTCAAAATGACCTTGAAAGATTAGGACCCTAAAAACCGTAGAATAAACTACCAAGTTGGAAACTCCTATTTTGAGCTAGTTGAATAGGTGGGTGGCCACCGATTTCTACCTACATCATTCTTCCCCCCTTAGGAAGCAATGGTCCCCATTGCATCAAGTTCTTGTGGAAGATAGGAAATCTTTTTCTGAATCTGAACCTTGGTGAACTACTTGCCTTGCTGAAGAAGTTGTCCTGCTTATCTTTATGAACTTGTTGCTGGAGGAGTTAGATCTGTTTAACTGATCTAGCTGCATGATCTGCCTGAGTGTGGGAGGACTCTATTAGTGAAGAGGCGATATGAGGAGTATGAAGGGGTCTGTTGTAACTTTGCTGGATTGGGCAGTGTCGAGGCACCCCCGTAGGTGACACAACTATATTTTTGTGCTCTTCTACAACTTGCTTCTGCTGGATAGAGAGGTATTAGGCCGAGGCTGCAGTGGTTGTAGTGTCCTTCTGTTCAACTTATGCCCATATTGTGAATAGGCTAAACTTTTCGGTATGAGAGATTACTTTGTGACACTATTTTGTCAGGACTGTAGTTGGGACTACCTTTGGTATTCTGTAGAGCTAACCCCACAAAGTAACAATGATGCTACAGGGTCGAGACTCATAAAAAAAATGATGCTTCCACATATATGGCTGACCTAACAGAACATCACAAACTTCCAATAGGGAAACATCACACAGTACGTGTTAGCCCTTGACCAGGTTTTGAGGAAACACTGGTCATGTTTGACCAATTTTGGGACTTCGACAGGATGGTCGAAGATGGAGCGCCCATGCGAAGCAAAGATTGCGGGATCTCGCCCCCTTTTTGTGGGATTTTTGGGTTTAGGGTTTATGTAACGGGTATGGGATGTCGACCCATGGGTTTACCCATGTTTAGGCCTCTTTTGTAATGTATAAATAAGTAGCTAGGCATTGTAAGAAGTATCAGACCTAGTAGGCGAGTGTGCTATGTGAAAATAGTTATGGATGCTTTGTGCATACTGTATGTAGAGACTTGCTGAGCTAAGTGCAAGTGACTTATAGTGCTTTGTGCCCAGACTGGGTAAGGCTCTGTGCTTGGACCTAACTGGAGGAAGGAGGATCTGGCGAGGTGCACACATATCTCCTGTCCTAGGCGGAGTTGGCTTTGTGGCTCTGTGCATGTAAGGAGATTAGAGAAAGCTAATAAAGAAGAAGAAGAGTTGGTGGACATAGCCCCACACTGGGGTGAACCACGTATATCCTGTGTTGTGGTTGCTTTGTGCGATTGATGTGATTTATGCTTAGTGCTGTAATCTTTATGTATGCTAGATACATCTGATTTAGTAGCTTAGTGCTTAATAATATGGATGAATGCTAGATCTGTTTTGATGCTATGTGCTCAATGGTTAGACGTGCTTAGAGCTTGATTAATACTATGTTGTCCTGTAATTAAGGTTTTAATCTGCGATGTGAATAAGGGTTAAAGACTAATAAATGATAATTGCTAAGTGCTCTGTTAAGTATTGTGATCACATATTTGTGTCCCAGCTAGGTTGTAGACACTTGAGTCCTCCAAGCCCCCCTGCCTCTACCTCGGGTGAGACTTCATCTACTTCACAGGTGTTGCTGAAAGGGCCTGTAGTTAGGGTTTTTTTGGTGCGCTGTTGAAGTGTTGAACCTTGGGACTGCCCCTGTGCCAACAAATGGTTCCATTGCTGGGACATGAAACTGTGATTGCTGGGAACTGAAGAAAAGAGAAAGCTCTGTGCGTAGATCTGTTGTTGTAGTGCGCAGTATTCTACTTGACTTGTGAAGCTTTGTGTTAAGAAGAGAAGTCTGATATGAAGAAAAGAGGTAAGATTTTAAAGCTTTGTGCTATGATAAAGGTAAGATAAGTGGAAATTTTTGTTTCAAAAGAATGGATCTAGGTATGTTTGATAGATTTTGTCCTAGTCTGAAAACTAGGGCACAACTAGAAGAAAGAAGATGTGATATGAATAGACCTGATAGAAATAGTGAAAAATATGTTATTCCTATGCATAGAAATAATTTTTGGACTAACACGTGGATGCAGGATCCTAGAAAGAATTTGTTGCAGGTCCATCACTGTGATCCCAGTGCGCAGTACATGAAAGGTTGGGGATCGTTTAAGTGAAAGAGAGGATTG
>JASDQU010818732.1:17451-28832 GCA_032191745.1 Picea mariana | reverse complement strand
GGGTCTGTCACCGTGAAAGTCATTCAGGAGTTTGTTGAGTAGGAGGCTCTAGCGAGGCAACAAGTTGAGGCAGCTCGAGCCAAGCTCGACTCCTTCAAAGCAGAATTGCCCAGATCAGAGTGATTCGGGATGAGTCACAGGTGAGTGTTGGGAGCCTGTTAGCCCTTGAATAGGTTTTGAGGAAACACTGGTCATGTTTGACCAATTTTGAGACTTCGACAGGATGGTCGAAGACGGAGCGCCCAGGCGAAGCAGAGATTGTTGGATCTTACCCCATTTTTGTGGGATTTTTGGGTTTAGGGTTTATGTAACGGGTATGGGATGTTGGCCCATGGGTTTATCCATGTTTAGGCCTCTTTTGTAATGTATAAATAAGTAGCTAGGCATTGTAAGAAGTGTCAATATTGTAGGCCAGTGTGCTAAGTGCAAATAGTTATGGATGCTTTGTGCATACCGTATGTAGAGACTTGTTGAGCTAAGTGCAAGTGACTTATAGTGCTTTGTGCGCAGACTGGGTAAGGCTTTGTGCTTGGAACTAACTCGGGGAAGGAGGATCTAGCGAGGTGCGCGCAGATCTCCTGTTCTATGTGGAGTTGGCTTTGTGGCTCTGTGCATGTAAGGAGATCAGAGAAAGCTAATAAAGAAGAAGAAGAGTTGGTGGACGTAGCCCCACATTGGGGTGAACCACGTATATCCTATGTTGTGGTTGCTTTGTGCAATTGATGTGATTTATGCTTAATGCTGTAATCTTTATGTATGCTAGATACATCTGATGTAGTAGCTTAATGCTTAATAATATGGATGAATGCTAGATCTGCTTTGATACTATGTGCTAAATAGTTAGACGTGCTTAGAGCTTGATTAATACTACGATGTCTTGTAATTAGGGTTTTAAACTGTGATGTGAATAAGGGTTAAAGACTAATGAATGATAATTGCTAAGTGCTCTGTTAAGTATTGTGATCACAAATCTATGTCCCATCTAGGTTGTAGACACTTGAGTCCTGCAACCCCCCTGCCTCTATCTCGGGTGAGACTTCATCTGCTTCGCAGGTGTTGTTGAAAGGGCCAGTAGTTAGGGTTTTGTTGGTGCGCTGTTGAAGCGTTGAACCCTGGGTCTGCCCCTGTGCCAACAATACCTCATCCTTGAAGGGTTTGATTTCATAGGACATGCGACACTGTTGGCTGACACGAAGATCTCGACCCTGGCGAAGCCACCTGATGTTGTATGGTTGCAAGTGTGGTGTTGTCGGCAAATCCAACAACTTGATGACCTTTGTTGAGATTAGGTTATTTTGGCTTCCACTATCAACAATAAAATGCACTGGAGTCCCCTTCATCCACATCTGTGAATGGAAGAGGGGCTCCCCCTCCTGATGATCAGCTTATTCTTTTGGTTGGATTGTTGTGGTCATGACAGTAGCAGTGGGTTCTCCATCAATTATCTATCTCTCGATTCATGGCTCAAATCTATTTTGTTGAGCTCATCTATGAATGATTGTTTCGAGCAACATTCATCGATGTTGTGCCAAGGGATTTTGTGGAAGTCGCACCACTTCCCAGTGTCCTTTTTCATCTTCGCATCGCTCTTCTTTTCCTATGGCTTAGACTATTTGTATTGAATTTGGTTATTCTGTGAATTAGGGCTACCTTTACCATACTTTGGTTGTTGTGGAATTGTAGATCCAAATTCCCTCTTATTCTGCTGCTTAAATTTCTGCTCAATTTTGACAACATATCGATAAGCAACTCATAGTGATGAGATGTCCAGAAACTCCATTTCGGTTTGGATGTACCTATGTAGATCCTCGTGGTATTTTAGAACCAGATGCTGCTCAGAGTCTTTGATAGCTAGCTTAGTGCATAAGATACAGATTGTATTTGTGAACTCCGACACTGTTTGGCCCCTCTCTTGATGCAACGTGGTCTCCCGTACTGGTCGTCATAGTTTCCCATAGGGTAATATTGCTCCTTGACCGCATCCATAAAAAAATCCCAAGTGGGCTCGACCCCAAATATTCTAGACTCCTCTATGGAATTTTGCTCCCAGTAAGTTTCCCACCAATGTTTGACATGGGGGCGAGCCTTAAGGAGCGCAAAGGTGATCTTTTCTCTGTTAAAAAAATTGTGGATAGAGAAATAACCTTCTAGCATATTTAACCACTTTTCCAAAGCATCTGCATCGATCCGACCTTCAAATACGGGAATCTCGAAATTAACTTGTACCTTGAATGGGGTAATGTCTCCAAAGCGACTGTTTGACGAAGATGCACATGCTATTGTCGACAATTGTTGAAGGATTTGGAAAAAATTCTCCAACATCTTGTTCCTCTGTTGCCCGAGGGCTTCCACGAGCAACAACTTGATGGGATCTTCTGCTCCCTCGTCTCTGTTTTCTTCCACCATGGGAGTTCGCTTGGGCTAGCCAGAGTGGTTGTCCTCAAGAGAAACTAGCTCGAGACCCAACTCTCTATACCCTGACCTCATCGGGGACATGCACTAGGAAACGACAAGGAGTATCTTGCTCTGATACCACTAATCTGGATTATTTTGAGAACAAAATGAAGGCAAAAATATAAGAAGCAAATACACAGATATATTTCCAGAAACACAGAGATACAATAATGCACAATTTTTATTAATGAAACAAATGTATAGAAATTGTAAAATTACAGAGTGAATGAACTCACTAGAATAGTGGCAACTTATCTCCGAGAAGAGATGCGATGGCTATGCTCATTCACAAGAAGATGGTTACAATGAGGCTATAAAGGCCTTTTTAACCTAAAGCATAAATGAGAAAACCCTAAACATACAAAAACCTAACCCTAGTAGATGAAGCGCCAAAAGTCTTGTGGGCTCCGATGGGGTAAGTTGGTACATCAACTTCTCGGGGTCATAACTTTTTCATACGATCTTCATTTTAGGCGCACGATAACTCGTTGGAAAGAAATATCTGAGGACTACACATGTTTCCCAAAGCCCATAGTGTGATTGTGTCGCACCCAAAAAATGTTGTTTGGGGCCTCAAAATGCCCCCAGAAGTTTAGGACCCGAAAAATCGTAGAAAAACTGCCAAGGTGGAAACCCCTATTTTGAGCCAGTGGAATAGGTGGGTGGCCACCAATTTTTGCCTGGATCATTCTTCCCCCCTTAGGAAGAAATGGTCCCCATTGTGTCAAGTTTTTGTGGAAGATAGGGAAGCTTTTGCTGAATTTGAACCTTGGTGAACTGCTTTCCTTGTTGAAGAAGTTGTCCTACTTAGCTTTATGAGCATGTTGATGGAGGGGTTGGATCTGTTCAAATGATCTAGCAGCATGATTTGCTCGAGTGTGGGAGGAATCTATTGGTGAAGAGGCGATATGAGGAGTATGAAGGGCTCTGTTGTAACTTGGATGGATTGGACAGTGTGGAGGCACCCCCATAGGTGACGCAACAATATTTTTGTGCTCTTCTACAATCTGCTTCTGCTAGATAGAAAGGTCTTGGGCCGAGGCTGTAATGGTTGCAGTTTCCTTCTGTTCACCTTCTACCTAGATTGTGAAGAGGCTAAACTTTGTGGCATGAGAGATTACTTTACGGCACTATTTTTTCACGACAATATTCAGGACTACCTCTGGTATTCTATAGAGCTGACCCCCCAAAGTAACAATGACGATGACGCTACGGGGTCGAGACTAATAAAAACATGGTGCTTAGAAATATATGGCTAGACTAATAGAACATCAAAGACTTCCAATGGGGAAACATCACACAATGCCTTATCCTTGAAAGGATTGATGCCGTAGGACATGCGACACTGTTGGCTGACATAAAGATCTTGACCCTGGCGAAGGCACCCGATGTTGTATGGTTGCGGGTGTGGTGTTGTCGGAAAATACAATTGCTTGAAAACCTCTACTGAGATTAGGTTCTTTTGGCTTCCACTATCAACAATAAAATGTAGTGGGGTCCCCTTCACCCACATTTGTGAATGGAAGAGGCGCTCCCCCTCCTCGGGATCCTCTGGTTCTTCTGGTTGGATTGTCATGGTCGAGGCAGTAGCAGTGGGTTCTATATCAATTATCTGTCTGATTTTATTATTGTATAAATCAGAGTCTGATCGAGGCTCAACTCTATTTCTTTGAGCTTGAATACCAATGATTATTTCGAGCGACATTCATCGGTGTTGTGCCAAGGGATTTTGTGGAAGTCGCACCACTTCCCAATGTCCTTCTTCATCTTCTTGTTGCTCTTCTTTTCTTGTGGCTTGGACTGGTTGTATTGAGGTTGGATATTTTGTGAATTAGGGCTACCTTTGCCATACTTTGGTTGTTGTGGATTTCCAAATCCAAATTCATGCTTGTTCTGCTGCTTACATTTCTGCTCAATTTTGACAACATATCGATAAGAGGCTCCCAGTGATGAGATGCCCAGAAACTCCATTTCGGTTTGGATGTACCTGTGTAGAGCCCCATAGTATTTTAGAACCAGAAGTCACTCAGAGTCTTTGATACCCAGCTTGGTGCACAATGTATGGAAGGTATTTGTGAACTCCGACACTGTTTGGCTCCTCTCTTGATGCAACATGGTCCATCTCATGTATTGGTCATCATAGTTTCCCATAGGGTAATATTTATTTTATTTTATTTTTTATTTTTTATGTCTGGAGGAATCAGCAACTAGTTGGGCACGTGCTCGCGTTACACGTGGCCGTGCTATCCAACCGCTACCACTATAACCTCCAGGTGTGCCCACGATGCCCCTTACGCGGCACACAAGGTAAGTCGGGGGGAATTGAACTCGAAACCTCATGGAACTTCATTTTCACGGCACTTGCCAATTGAGCTGCCCCCCTGGGGGCTCCCATAGGGTAATATTGCTCCTTGAACGCATCCTTAAAAAAAATCCCAAATAGGCTTAATCCCAAATATTCCAAACTCTGTGGAATTTTTCTCCAAGTAATTTTTCCACCAATGTTTGACATGGGGGAGAGCCTTAAGGAGTGCAAAGGTGATCTTTTCTCTATCAGAAAAATTGTGGACCTAGAAATAACCTTCTAGCAGATTTAACCACTTTCCAAACCATCCACATTGATATAACCTTCAAATATGGGAATATCGAAATTAACTTGTACCTTGAATGGGACAGTGTCTCCAAAGTGACTGCTTGACGAAGACGTGCATGTTATTGTCGACAATTGTTGAAGGATTTGGGTAAAATTCTGCAACATTTCGTTCCTCTGTTGCACAAGGGATTTTGTGAGAAACAAGTTGATGCGACCTTCTTCTCCCTCATCTCTCTTTTCTTCTGCCATGGAAGGTCGCTTGGGTTGACGAGAGTGGTTGTCCTCGAGAGAAACTAGCTCGAGACCCAACTCTCTATACCCTGACCTCATCGGGGACATGCACTAAGAAATGAAAAGGAGGAGCCTTCTCTGATACCAATGATCCAAATTATTTTGAGAACAAAATGAAGGCATAAATATAAGAAGTAAATACACAGATATATTTCCAGAAACACCAAGATACAACAATGCACAATTTTTATTAATGAAAGAAATGTACATAAATTGTAAAATTATAGAGTCAAAGAACTCGTTAGAATGGTGGCAGCTTATCTCTGAGAAGAGATGTGATGACTATGCTCATTCGCAAGAAGATGGTTACAATGAGGCTCTAGAGGCATTTTTAACATAGATCATAAATGAGAAAACCCTAAACATCCAAAAAACTAACCCTAGGAGATGAAGCACCAAAATTCGTGTGGGCCCCGATGGGGTAAGTTGGTACATCAACTTCCCGGGGTCATAACTTTTGCATACGATCTTCATTTTAGGCGCACGATAACTCATTGGAAAGAACTATCCAAGGACTACGCATGATTTCATCACACTCTAGCTAAAGCCTACAGTGTGACTATGCCGCACCCAAAAAATGTTGTTTAGGGCCTCAAAATGGCCCCGAAAGTTTATGACTCGAAAAACCGTAAAAAAATTGCCAAGGTGGAAACCCCTGTTTTGAGCCAGTGGAATAGGTGGGCGGCCACCGATTTCTGCCTGGATCATATAGCACGTAGAAATTGGATCCTATCTTAAACAATTCAGTCTCTTCAAAATCACGTATACCAATGCATGAATATTCAATCTCTAATGCAAGTAGATTAGTGCCTTATCTAAAGGGTTATGGAGTCTCTTGTGTATGAGCTAGGGTTTATTACTTCTCTAGTGGTGTAAGCCTTTTTACTCCCTTGAGAAAACAAACCCTAGCAAGGTAAATCTATAAGGGTGTAATCATTTTTACTCCTTGTAGCAACCTTTACAAAATAGTTTTTTCAATGACAATAAGGATAGATCTTGATGGAGGGTGTATGCCTTTATACTCCTCCAAGGGTTTTGACAAATTAACTGTAAAACAAAGAAGAAACAACACTATTGCTGAAATTTCTTATCTAGTTCAAGAGAAAGCATGAAAAACCCTTATTTATCAAGAATATTCCACCACATTACCAAGAAAGAAGCATCCAAGAGATAACACCTAGCCTTACTTCACCAATAGACAAGTAAAAGCATCCACAATGCACCAAAGAAGAGGGAGATAGAATTGCCCGAGAAGGGCAAAAATTTCAACCAAGAGTGTATGCAATTCTCAAGCACACGATGTAAATGTATTTATATGAGGTTATCTCACCCTAATTTGTCCACTTTTTAAAAACTCAACATCAAAATAGAGAGGCCAACCTCATATATTTTCCTTTTACAACTTAAAAATAAAAATTACATAAAATAATCCCTTTAAAGGGTGATGTGATGCCCTAAAGGGGGATGATAGGATTCAAAAGCGAGGTGTTGAGCCTCTAGATGCAAGTTGTTGGGACTCCAAAGGCCACATGTCCATCTCTCATGCTATGGAGTGTCATGTCATGCATTTTCCTTCTTCAAACCACATCATCTTCCTTCTGGATCCATCAAGCCCATCAATCCCTAGCCTCTTCATGATGTCAATGCTTAGGAGGTGACGTTTTGGGCCTCCAAAGGCGAATGTCCAAGTTGAACGGACTGTCATGTAATCACCTAGTGGTATCCAAATGCCTCCAAAGGAAACGTCCATCATCTCAAGTGTGCAATGGCTCTGGGGTCCTCTACCCAACTTGTGGGGCGCATCATCCAACCTGTGGGCTTCAAGCCCCTATGAAGGTCTAAGTGAACTATTGCCTCCATGGAAAATCTTCCACTTGGCGAGGTCCTACAAAAACAAACAAGTACACACTACAAGGGTCCACAAGTCACATGTATCATGCCAAGTAATCCATAACTGATAAAATAACCACCCAAACATGTGCATCAAATCCCCCCTTTCAAAATAAACAAATGCTCAAAGACCTTATACAACTTGCCAAATTTAAGTATGGGAGGGTTGTCATGGTGTCCTACTGGGTAGATCAATCCCCAAGTCAAGGAGCATTTCTTGAGAAGACCCTCTCTAAATCATGTAAAAGAGAATGAGGTGAATGGGGGTGTGGCTTTTGGGCATGGGGTTTCTTGACATACAAGGGCTCATATTTTCTCCTTTATGGGTGCCTTTGTAGAGGGTGTGTTTCATCCTTGTTTTGAATGCAACCTTTTTTGAAACCATTTATTTTCCATTAATTGATTAAGGTCTGAACATTGAGTAGTATATGCAAGGGAAAGTAAAGAGTACCGCACTACCACTTGAAGCTAGGAACACATCAAGTGCCATGTGCAAAAAAAGTAAAAGACACCGCAAATGCGGTCCCTCAACAAGCGAGACATTTATTAATTATGCGTTTTATTTTATAGGTCCTTGAATTTTATGGAGAAGCGTTTCATTGTTCTCAGGACCTCAGGGCGAGCATCTAGAGGATAATTTATTGGTTCTTATATTTTTCCAGCTACAAACCCCTCTGGGCCTTTAGCCCCTTCTTCCCATGAAATGAGGTACAAACCCTTCTTGGGTCAATAAGCCCGAAAACCCAAAAGGTGAGGAAATGGAAGTGAATGATCATGAAAAATGGTAAGTATGGATGGGAATGATATGATGACCCTTCAAGGAGACCCCCTAGTAGCAACCCTTTCCCCAAGGGTTACCCACTTACTAGGAAAGCATCTTTGCAACCCAATTTTGTTGCTCTTATGAAGATAATCATTTTTCCAAGAAGTACTTCAGACTATCATGGTTTATTTTTACCTTGAAATGTCTTCCTATTAGGTAAGGGTGCCATTTCTTAACTGTATGCAATATGCCTAACATTTCCTTTTCATAAATGGGTTTGAGTATTTTCTTTCATTTAAGTTGGCAGTTTTCAAAGGCAATGGGGCTTTCCATCTTACATACTTGTTATAGTCCAAAAATGCCCTACCTATGCATACATGGCATTGGCCTTTCCACTTATAGAATTTGCCAATTTACTGCTGAGAATCCTTCTTAAAAAACCATTTTTTGGAGCATGTACGCGCCTTGCTGAACTACTTCCCGCATACACACGCTAGCTACATACTAGTCATCACACGTACATACGCGAGTTGCATGCTAGATAGCCTGTGTTTACCTCCAAAAGTTGCAAAAAATAAAAAGTTGCAAGGAATTCGACGGAGTTTACGGGCTATCGTGGGTTTCCCAACCATTTCACCCAATGTAGCTCGTCCCCAAATTGATAACCATCTTTTTCTCATATAAAAATAGGTCTTGGGGTCCCATTTACAACATGAAGCAAGAGAACAAAGAAACTCTTCCAAAATCCCTTCCCCTTCTAGCCCAAGTTTTGAAGCCCTTTATGAGATTTGGCCTCAACATTCCCCCTCTAGCCCTTTCTCCTTTTCCCTTTTCCCAAAGAGATCAGTTGGTTGTGAGAGGCAACATGGGAATGATGCACTTGGAGCAGTAGTAAGAGGAGACCCAACCTAGTTCAAGGAGCGTTAGTTGTAATCTTTCTGGTCTTCATATTGAATAAAAGAGTTCTTTTCCCGTCCCAATACATTGTGTCTTTATGCTTAATTGATTAATGCATCTAGGCTTATATCTGAATATTGAAAGTAACAAGTAGAGATTGTATATTTGTAGCATTGTTTGCCTAATTGTTCTTGCAGGCCAACTTTGGGAGGAGACCCACAACCTAGGAAGCTACAAAGGTGAAGGAGGTCTACATTGGATGTTAGGATCATACTGATCTTCCTTCCTCTCTCCTGTCTTTCAGCTTAGATAGTTTGGGGTAGTTTAGGAATAGAATTGTCTTTTAAGGGAAGTCAGTGCTCTATCTGTACTTAGACCTAGTATAGTAATAGGGGGGTTTTCCCCACTAGCTGAATTGGTGACTCCATTGGGGAGTCTCTCTAGGGTCTTAGTGGGAGTTTTTGGCTTAAATTGGTTTGTTTCAATTTCTTTTTGAGTTTTTTTTTAGGTTTACTGAGTCAGTTTAGGGTCTCTGGTCACCTTCCAGGTGCCTACCAACCTTCCTTGCCCAGTCAGTCTGCCAAGCCTTTTTTCTTTTTGAAAAATTCCAGAGGTGTACGCGCCCTGCTTTGGCTCAGCCCGCGTACATATGCAGTCTGCATAGTATACAATCCGCGTACATATGCAGTTTGCACAGTATACAATGCGCGTACATACGCAGGCTACTGGTGCAACATCCTGCGTCTCTGTGTCTTGAAAGGGTTTAAAAAAAAAAAAAGAGTTTTTCTCTTCCCTGACAAAAGCTTTGGCTTCTCAGGTTTTTTTGGACTTTACAAGGTCTTTGTTAGTGGTCTTAGGTTGGGTTAAAGATTCGGTTTTAACTGTTTCTTGATCTTCTTTGTTTGCCTTAGAGGTTTAGAGTTGGCCTATAAGCGTTAGATCCTCCTCCAGATTCTTGTGAGTCCCTGCAGTCACGCAATGGTCTAGGGTCTGTATGAGTCTTGGGTTTTATCTTCTCTTTATCCAGTTTATGCTTTGAAAAATGAAAAAATCTTTTACTTATGTTTTTCTTGTTTAAGCATTTAAAAAAAAAATTGCATTTATGCATTTAGTTTGGTAATGTAGCGTAGGTTGTCTTTTTACAAAAAAGAAAAGAGTTATGTTTCAAAGTTCCTTCTTATTTTTTTTCCTGAAAGTATAAGTAGTTTTGAATTGTGAAACGAAAATCTCTTTTAGGAAAATATCAATTATAGGATCTTGGAATGTTGTTTTGAGAAGTTTGCAATCATAAAGATTTACAAGCTTTTGCTTTAAATTTGAAGTATCTAGTTTGCTTTTTCATAAACTCTCTAAAGTTTTCTTCTCTTTCGTCTCTTCCAAACACCACAAGTTGCAAATTAATATCCTTTGATTAAATCAAGCCCATAAAATCAATGCTTAACTTAAAATCTATTAGACTTTTTGTTTGTAGGGTTCACCAACTAGTCTAGGCTTCAGGGACTTGAAATAGGTGTGAAGAGGAAACTCTTCAAGGCCATCTAAAAAAACATTAGAGTCTGCGATAGGGAGTGTTAAAAGTCCAACACCGTAAGAGTTAGCCGGGACCCCCCTCTAACACAGGGGCTAAACACGAGGTTGTGCAAGGAAAGGTAGAGGAGATAATCCCTCCAAAGTCAGATCAAGCGTAGTGGGGATTGTATATTGAGGGTATTTCTTGGGAACCACACTGATCACATTTGACTACGGAGCCTCGTGGACCTCAAATCCATTCGAGATCCTCAGTTGTATTCCAGACGAATTACCTTCGGTACCCTTGAAGGGCTTCAGACTTTGTTATCCTGCTCACTACGATCAACCCGACTGTCGACTGACTGCGAGCTGGCAACCTAGTTGCCAATTTTTACGGAGTTACATAGGTGATTGCGGGGGTATATCGCGGTACCTAGGACAGATGTCAGATCATGCTTTGCAGAGTATACCCTGAGGGTGTTTCCGTGTTCAAGTTGCACTTGCACCGGTAGGTTGCTCTAGTGTCAATTGACGTAACTGTTCTTCCTACTAGTTAGTTGTCTGCTTGATTTGCCTTTAGGAACTTTTAGTGTGTGCTATGTGTTTCCCTGCTAGTAGAATTGATCATTTCACAAGGTGGAATATCAATAGTTCCACCGTTCGCGTAGGCTTCAAGGCCTATTTCCGGTTACCTTAAAACTACCTCCGCCACTATTAAGGTGCAGGCTTGATCAAGAAGGGTCATTCGAAGCTACCGGGCCATAGGAAACTGTACCCTAGCAATCTATGAGATAATACTTTCCCGCTCCGGAGGAATCCATTTTTTCTGACCTCGAGACTGAAGGTTTCATGCCAACAAATTCTCCCATTACCAACTTATCGGCACTGCTTTTAATTCAGATAGTCTCTCTCGAGGTAACTTCTCCTGAACGATAGTTTGTTCGACGAGTGATGATGGAAGCGAATAATGCTACTTCATCAAGG
>JASDQU010818731.1:7458-18150 GCA_032191745.1 Picea mariana | reverse complement strand
GCCCCTAGCTTGCATACAGTGGTCATATGACCACACCTCCTCTATAAATGCCTAGCATGTGGTTCGAGCTTCAAGTCATATGATCCAAAAGTGTCGAAGGTTAGGCCTTTAGTTATTGTGCCCATGACCCATTCAGAATTGTATAGAGGAGCGCCCCTTTGTAAACTGAGGTCATATAGTAAGGTAAATCTGTAGGCTGGGGCTTAGCCCCAGCCCCCTTCCACCTCTGCTTACACATTATATGCAATTTATATAAATATAATGTGGGTTGTAATAACAAGATATACCCATGGTGTGTTGGTTATTGGACCTTTCCCAAGGAACTTTCCTACCAAGAGGTCATGGTTTCGAATATCATGAAGCTCAAAAAGTTTGACCATCCAATGAATGCTGGGGTGCCACGTGGCATCCCATGCCTGGGCCACGTGGAAACATTTAATTTACCAGATAATGCACCACTTGTCAAAATGGGATTGGTATAAGTATTCTACCCAATCAACATTCTTTCCCAGTCAACAACAGGCCATGTAAGCACACCTACCATGTGTCATTGTATGGGCGTCCCACGCGTCACCCTTTCAGTGGTGACACGTGTCACCTTTCGGTTGGTCCACCTGTACCTACCATGTCAGATGTCCAATGCACCCTTTCCATGCCATCTGTATGTCCCACTACCATGTGTCATGCTACCACGTCATCATGATGTCATGCTGACGTCAATGCTGACTTTTTTCCTGTTGACCTGTTTCACTTTTTCCCTGTTTGGCAAAATGAACAGAACGCGATATCATGATCATACGACATCCATTTGATCCCATTCAAGTTGCATTGGGTTCATATCGATGATTCCTATGCACATGTCTGATTTGAAGCCATTATGAGAACTTTGATTTTTAGGCCTTTATGAGCCCTATCAGGCTCCTAGATCCGATTCTGGATCAATGTGTCACCCTTGCTCATGTAGCATAAGTGTCAAAATTTTTCTTTTCTTAGTACCCATTTATCTTTATGGACATGTCACCCTTATTGAAGTGGCATAGGTGTAGATATTTTACTTTTCCTAGTACCCCTTTATCTTTGCTGTCATGTCACCCTTCTTGACAAGGCACAAGTATCGACCCTTTTTTTTTATTAGTATCTAATTATATTTTCCGGTGGCCTATCACCCTTTCTCACATGGAATATATATCAACCTTATCTTTCTCTTAGTACCCCTTTCTCTTTGCTAACGTTGCATGGGTGTCAAACTTTTTTTTTTCTTAGTACCCCTTTATCTTTTAAGACATGTCACGCTTGCTGACATGTCATAGATCTCGAGCATTTATTTTTCTTAGTATCCATTTCTCTTTGCTGATGTTTCACCCTTGCTAGCAAGGCATAGGTGTCGACCTTCTCTTTTTATCAATACCTGTTTATATTTGCTGACGTGTCATGCTTGCTGATTTGGCATAGGTGTCGACCTTCTCTTTTTATTAGTACCCCTTTCTCTTTTTTGACGTGTCACCCTTGCTGAAGTGGCATAGATTTTGAACTATTCTTTTTCTTAGTATCCCTTTCTCTTTGCCGTTGTGACATAGGTGTCAAAATTTTCTTTTTCTTAGTACCCCTTTATCTTTGTTTACATGTCACCCTTTCTCATGTGGCATAGGTGTCAGACTTTTCATTTTCCTAGTACCCATTTATATTTTCGGACATGTCACCCTTCTTGACATGGCATGGGTGTAGTTCACTTATTTTTCTTAATACACCTTTAACTTTCTTGACGTGTCACCCTAGCTGACAAGGCAAATGTGTCGACATTTATTTTTCTTAGTACCCATTTATCTTTGCCAACGTGTCACCCTCGCTGATATGGAATATATATCAACCTTCTCTTTTTCATAGTACTCCCTTCTCTTTGTTGATGTGGCATAGGTTTTGGCCTATTTTTTTTCTTGGTACCCATCTCTCTTTTATTTTTCCTAGTACCCCTTTACCTTTGTTGACATGTCATCCTTTCTCATGTGGCATAGGTGTTGACATTTTCATTTTCTTGGTACCCCATTATCTTTGCAAACATGAAACCCTTGTTGACATGGCATATGCGTCAATATTTTATTTTTCTTAGTATCCGTTTATCTTTGCTAATATGTCACCCTTTCTGACAAGGAAAAGGTATAGACATTCCATTTTTATTAGTACTCCTTTATCTTTGTTTACGTGTCACCCTTTCTGATGTGGCATAGGTGTTGACCTTCTCTTTTACTTAGTACCCCTTTCTCTTTGCTGGCGTGGCATAGGTTTTGACCTATTATTTTTCTTAATATACCTTTATCTTTGCTAACGTGGCATAGGTGTCAAACATTTCTTATTCTTAGTACCTCTTTATCTTTTTTAACCTGTCACCCTTTCTCATGTGGCATACATGTATAAGTTTTTCTTTTATTAGTGCCACTTTATCTTTGCAGACATGTCACACTAGCTGTCAAGGCATAGGTGTTGATCTTTTATTTTTCTTTGTACCCCTTTATCTTTGTTGACGTGTCACACTTTCTGTCAAGGCATATGTGTCAACCTTTTCTTTTTCTTGGTACCCATTTATCATTGCTAATGTGTCACCCTTGCTGATGTGGCATAGGTGTCAAAATTCTTGTTTTCTTAGTACACATTTCTCTTTGATGGCATGTCACCCTTGTTGATGTGGCATAGGTTTGGACCTCTTCTTTCTCTTATTACCCATTTTTCTTAGCTGACATGGCATATGTGTCAAACTTTTCTTTTTCTTCGTACCCCTTTATCTATGTTTTCATCTCACCATTGCTCATGTGGCATAGGTGTCAAACTTTTCCTTTTCTTAATACCCATTTATATTTACGGACATGTCCCCCTTGCTGATGTGGAGTTTGTGTCAACTTTTTTTTTTATTAGTACAAATTTATCTTTGATGATGTATCATGCTTGCTAACAAGGCATACATGCCAACCTTTTATTTTTCTTAGTACCACTTTATCTTTACTGACGTGTGACCCTTGCTGATATGACATAGGTGTCGACCTTATGTTTTTCTTAGTACCTCTTTCTCTTTGCAAATGTGGCATAAGTGTCAAACTTTTATTTTTCTTATAACCCCTTTATCTTTGTTGATGTGACAACCTTGCTCATGTGGAATATGTGTTGAACTTTTTGTCATATCCTTAGGCCAAACCCAATTGTAAATACAAATGAAAATGTACTTAAGCTAGTGAGCTGTTTGATATCATTTTTGTATGCACCTTTCATGGCATAGTGCACACATGTACTGCGCAGTAAAATGAGGAAGTGTGCACATTCCAAGATACCACACACAACAACTTAACTGCACGCGATTTTGAGGCCAGGGAGCTTTTGTGTATATGATGTGTTTTATAACCCGGTGAGCCAGTTTTGTGATTATTAGGCCGAAGAGCCTAGATGTTAAAGGCCAATGAACTTACTTTTGTATGTGTATCAACATTTATATAAAATACATTGCTGCGCGCAAACTGACCACGATAAAAGAGTATGGGGGAGTAAACTCCACTAGTTAGGGAAAGGGTGGGGGCTAAAAGTTAAGGAAAATGGGATAAACTAGGGAGCTTAAGCCAAAAAGGAATATTATATTAATATTTCTTAAATCATAAAGTATGGATAATTATTTTATCCTAAGTTATAAAGTTGGGGACAAGTGGGCCAAAGTAGCTCCCAACATGACAAGTGTCAATTTGGGGACATGCATACATATTGTTGGGACTTAGTTCATTTTCCATCATTCCTTCCATCATTGAGTCAATCAATCGATCATCATTCAGAAACTCATTGAGCTATCCTTGGTACCCTCATGACACTGTACCTGAACCTATATCCATACCAGACCGGGTTTTTTGTAGCGAGTTAGCTTGGGAGTTGGACTAAAGAAGCAGGTTGTCAGGCCCGTGGGATATTGAAGAGGTGGGTGGTCAGGCCTGTGAGAAATCTCTTTGGGTGAGAGAATTGTTGGGAATTGATTTCCTGAAGGTGCTAAACTACAACTACAGGACTCTGAGACTTCTTGTATGACCTATCACTGAAGCCCGAAAAGGAATTGGGGAAACTGAAGGACTGTTGAGCAGAGAAGGGGCACACTTCCTGGGGTGGGATAGAGATGTGGGGAATGAGGGACTATAAGCTATTAGTTTGAGTGGGCACATGTGACAGAGTCTTTCCTATTGTCTGTGATACATTAGCCTGGTTAGGAATCACTTTACCTGGGTGGAGTTTAGTCCCAGCTCAGGGGTGACCTGTTGCTGAGAGTGATGAGCATTGTGGTTTAAGGATGGGAGGTTTGTGGAAGGTCTGCACGCAGTTGGTGATATTCTTACCAAGATAAGTTTCAATTGTGTGATAAATTTACATGCTGCATTATTATTTACGTGTTTATTTTTATGGGTATTGTCTGTATATGCTGCATGTATATGTTTACTGTTATTTCAGTATGAAAACGTGCATTTACATAATGTATTTGTTTGTATACATTTTATATATATTTACACAAGAGTTCTGTGTGCATATATTTTAATTGCATGCAATTCAAAAATTTTATGTGGCATAACTCAGTTAGATGCTGGGTATGTTATAGTATGTTCTGCAGAGAGAATGAAAGTGTTCTCTCATGTAGCATGCCTCGGCGTGGGTGGCCGGGGATGTTACAATATGGTATCAGAGATTCAATTTTCAACACTGAGCATAGATGGGCCGAGAAATTTGAGTTTAAGAGAAATTACACACAGGATTTGTGTTCGAAGTGGCCAAATTTCGAGTTGCAGAGCGTCCATGGTAAAATTTAGAAGCAACGACGCAGAATTGGGAAAAGCCCCAATTTCCGTTGTTAAATTCATGGGAAAATTGAGAAATTCAACCATGTGGTGAGATATTCCCGATTTCATATCTGTTCTAGCAAATTAAGACCTAAAATGGGTTGAATTTGAAGTTACAGTGAAGCCATGACAAATGGAGCGAGTTTTGTAATTAAAATTCTCAATTCGTGAATTGAGTTTGGGAAAAATCCGCTCTAGAAATGTCAACTCACAATGATTTGTTGTTGCAGAGGTTGAATTGGTGTTATCTGGGTGAATTTGAACAAATTTCATAGTTGTATAATGTCTATGGTATAAATTGTGAAAAGTTAAGCAGAAGCCCCAATTTCTACAGTGGAATTCGCGAGGAATTGATGCGCATAAAAATGAATGTGCGCAGGTGGGCACACTAAAAATGTATGTTGCGCAGTAAAAAATTTTGTGATATGTAAATTTTGGCGCCACGCGAAAAAAAGTTGGCGTGTGGGTGCACGAACTAAAATTTGGTGCCACGCGGAAAAATGTTGGCATGCGGGCGCACGCAAAAAAAAATATTGGTGTGCTGGTGTGCGTGTTAAATTTTGGCGCCACACGGAAAATGTTGGTGTGCGGGTACAGGCACTAAATTTAGCATTGCGCAGTGTGGATTGGGTAACACATGTGTAATAAGGTGCATGCGGTGTGCACACACATAATAATGGCACGAGTGGTGTGCGCAGTATTGGCACAACGCAGAGGAGCTTGGTTGTTTCGTGCACAATGTGGGTATATGTTGTTGCGCGACAGTTTAGTTAATGGTGTGCGATGGGGGCGTACTAAACTCTGACATGGTGCAACACGTAGAGTGAAATGCACGTAGAAGATCAGTGTGCAGTATAAACAAAAATAAAAATTGTGTGCAACAGGTAATCGTGCATGAACCAAAATTTTGCGCGATGGATACTAGCGCACGACACAAAAGTAGTGTACACCAGTTATTGACGCGACAAAGAAGTGATACACAGTGGTTATAGGTGCGCAGAGGACGATTTACCTTGTGGTATTGCTGTGTATGCTAAATATGGGTGTACAGGTTGAAAATTGTGCACGCGAAGTCGTTTTGATGGTGAACAACAACAAAAACCAACGATTTTCTGCGACGTTTTATATAATTTGAATGTCATCTTTTTGCAGCGCGTTTTTGACGCCCTTAAGAGCATTTTTAGCTACTCAAAAACCACGAGAACAAAGTGTAGCAATGTACACTCTATATGTGCAACTCAAATAAAAGAGCTCAGAGAGATATTTCTAATGGTGTAAACCGTTCGTCAAACATAGCTTTTATGAGAAAGTTACAACACAAACAATGGAGAGTAAATTTTAAAACCCAACTAACTCAAAGAGCCATAACTTTTTGCTTCAGAATCCGATTGAGGCATAGGAGAGGTCAATGGAAATCTATTGAACCATAGAAGACATTCCTAGAGATGAATTCAATTTCTAGGCATGTTAAAATTGTTTAATATGGAAAATAAGGTACCTGTAGCATTCCATATCAAAACACAAGCATTGGCCTAGAACTTCAGTAGGCTGTAACTAGCAGCCCAGAACCGAGAAAAAGGTGAAACTTGGACATAATGTTCATAAGATGTATATGAGGAAAACCAATGTATCTCCCATGCAAATTCCAATGGATTAGGTGCAAAAATGCATATTTGCAGCGCAGAGTTGCGCCAAGTTGAAGAATGAACAGAAAAATTAGTGGGCAATTTTCAAATAACCATAACTTTCTGCTCAAGACTCAGAATTGAGCATGGAAATAGGCATTGGAAAGGTGTCGGACAGTAGAATATAATCATTCACCCATAAAATTGATCTGGGAATTCAATTTTTGGGAAATCAGAAGAAATAATTCTGATATATTATTGAACTAGAATGGTTCATATTTTCATGAAATTGTTGAAACAGTTAGCCTGACAAAGTTTTGTTGGCTACACATTTTGTAGAGTTAACAAAAACTAGATCAGATAAGAATCAACATAGAGTCCATAGTAATGGAAGAGGCACATGGAACATACAAACAAGAAGGTGAGATCAGAGGGATGGATGTCCATTTGGGCATTGAAGGAACAAACTCCAATGGGCATGGAGGAGGAAGGGATGAAAACATGAATATGGTAGAGACCATTAAAAATTTGCAGAAGGATGTCCAAATCCATAAAGTTGATAATGAAAGGCCTATGAGAGCCAAGGAGTAGTAGGATGACTTCAACATGAAGTTAATGCAGAGCTTGAACATAATATAAAATAAATTGGATAAGGAGAGTGGCTCAAGCAAATTAGGAAGTCGTAAGTCTCCTGATGAGAAAAGAAGAACAAGAAGTGTTAGTAGACATCACCACCACTCCTCGAGGAATTCCAATAAGAGGGAACACATCAGCTCAAGTCCATCCCCTGTCAGGAAGCATAAGAGGTTTGGGGTGGATAAGCTACGAGGAGAAATGAACAAAATCAAACCTCCTACATTTGATGGCGAGAACAAGAAGGATGAAGATGCAGAGACATGGCTGCTGGGCATGATAAAGTATTTTCAATTAAACAATTATTCTTCTCATGCAAAAGGTAGAATTTCCATCTATCAACTCAAGGGAAAGGTATCCATGTGGTGGGATCAACTTGTGTAGGTGCAACACATTAAAGAGAAAAGTGTTGCTTGGAGGGAATTCGGGAAGTATTTTGAGAAGAAATACTTGACTAAAAGATACTATGACAAGAAAATGAAAGAGTTTTTTGAACTCAATCTTGAGAGTATGACCATAGATGAATATGAGAGAAGGTTTTTAGAACTGCTGAAGTATGTTTCTTTCATCAAGGATGAGACAGTTAAGATTCATAGGTATTTGAGTGGATTGCCATCATTCATCAGTGAAAAAATAAAGTATGATGATCCCAAGACATTGGAGGAGACCATAAGGTGAGCTAAATGCCTATATGATCAACAAAAATCAAGGCAAACTTTCCAAAAATCTTGGGAAGACAAGAAAAATTCAAGATGGATTAGAGGAAGAAGGGAACTAAGCCACCATTCTTCAGAAATAATACTCAGGGACAACAAACTCCTAGAGAACCTAGAACGATTGAGACAGGGGGTCAAAGGCAAAGGAAGCCACCTATTCAATGTTGGGGTCATAAAGGAGATCATATGTTCAGAAATTGTCCTCACAGAGGTGAAAAAGGTAGGACTGTTCACGATGTACAACAAGATGAAACAATGGAGGACATGGGCAGAAATGTACCAAGGATCTATGCAACTCTGGACAACAAGAAAGACGAGTATCAATCACATATGATTGAAGTGGAAGGTATGATCAACAACCAAACCATTTCTATTTTAATTGATTCAAGAGCTAGTCATAGTTATATAGATCCTAATATGGTGGAAAGTTTGTATTTTCCAAGAAGCAAGCATGGAAAATCTTGGTTGGTGCAACTGGATACTGGAGCCAAAAGAAAAGTTAATGAGATGTTTATGTCATGTCTTATGGACATGAATGGACTAAACACTAGGGAAGATTTGAACATCTTTCCGTTAGGTTCCTATGACTGTCTAATTGGGATGGATTGGTTGGAACAATATCACGATATACTATACTGTCATAACAAGGCATTATATTGATTGGATGAGGAAGAGAACTTAAGGAAAGTGCAGGGAATTCCCAGGGCAGTGACCATCAGAGAAATTTCAGCATCGCAACTGAAGAAATGTTACAGAAAAGGGTGTCAAATATTTGTAGCACATATGGAAGAGACATCTAAGGATAAGGTGCCAAATTTGAAAGATCATGCAGTCCTAGAATAATTTGTAGATGTGTTCAAGGAGGTACCAAAACTACCCCCAAAGAGAGATATTGATTTCTCTATAAATTTAATGCCTAGAGCAGCTCCTGTGTCAAAGACTCCTTACATAATGAGTACACCAGAGCCGAAGGAGTTGAAAATGCAGCTTGAAGAACTTCCGAAGAAGAGTTATATATGCCCAAGTGTGTCACCTTGGGGTGCCCTAGTCTTGTTCGTGAAGAAGAAATATGGGACATTAAGATTATGCATTGATTTCAGACAGTTAAATAAAGTGACTGTAAAGAACAAGTATCCTCTGCCAAGGATTGATGATCTCTTTGATCAATTGAAGGATGCAAATATATTTTCAAAGATAGATCTCAGGTCAAGATACCATCAGGTAAGGATTAAAGAGGAAGATATCAACAAGACCACCTTCAGGACAAGGTATGGTCATTATGAGTTCACAATGGTTCCATTTGGGTTATCAAATGCACCAACTATTTTCACGCGCTTGATGAATGGTGTTTTCCATGAATATTTAGACAAGTTTTTCATTGTATTTATAGATGAAATTCTTATATATTCTAAGTCAGAAGAAGAGCATGAGCATCATTTGAGAATAATGTTGCAAGTATTAAGGGAGAATAAGTTGTATGCCAATTTGAGCAAGTGCTCATTTTATCAGAAGCAAATTCATTATTTGGGGCATATCATTTCAGAGGATGGGATAGAAGTGGATCCTGAGAAGATAGAAACCATTAGAGAATGGTTAGCACCAAAGAATGTGATAGAGGCCCGATCATTCATGGGCCTTGCAGGCTACTATAGGATATTTATTGAAGGATTCTCAAAGATTGCACACCCAATCACTTCCTTACAAAAGAAGGGTGTGAAGTTTCAGTGGACATTGGATTGTGAAAAGAATTTCCAACACTTGAAACAATTATTGACAAGTGCTCCAATACTAAGGATTGCAGACCCAAATGAAGACTTCATTGTTTTCATAGATGAATGTAAAGAAGGAATTGGTGGAGTCCTCAGTCAAAATGGGTTTGTTATATGTTATGAAACAAGGAAGTTGAAGGAGCATGAAAGACACTATGCCACTCATGATTTGGAGTTGGCAGCCATAGTGCATTCCTTGAGAAAATGGAGACACTACCTCACGGGGAAAAGGTTTGAATTGAGGACATACCATAATGGTATGAAATATTTATTTGATCAACCAACTCTAAATGCTAGGCAAAGTAGATGGTTAGAATTTCTAAGTGAATATGACTTTGATATAAAGCATATCAAGGGGAAAGAGAACAAAGTGGTTGATGCACTCAACAGAAGAGTTCATGAAATGCATGCTACATCTATTAGCATGTACCAATAATATTTGAAGGACAAAATTTTAGAGGCTGCAAAATTAGATTTGCAATACAAGGAATTAGTGGAAAAATTACAGCAAGGTAAATTGCAGCATAAAATTGAAGAATACAAGCCAGATAATGATGAAATTCTCATGTATAAGAGCATAAGTTATGTATAAAATTTACATGAATTGAAAAATCTGATATTGAGAGAAATACATAATGTACCTTATGCTGGGCACCCAAGATATCAGAAAACTATTGCAGCTATCAAGAGCCAATATTATTGGCTAGGCATGAAGAAAGAGGTTGCTGATTTTATTGCCAAATGTTTGGAATGCCAAAGGGTAAAGGTTGAGCATAGACACACAACTAGTTTTCTACAACCATTACCCATTCCTAAGTGGAAATGGGAAGTTGTAACAATGGATTTCATAACCAAACTTCACAGAAAAAACAAGCAATATGATTCTATCATGGTAATGGTGGATAAGCTTACTAAAGCTGCCCATTTTATTCCTGTAAAGCTCACTCACAAGGCAGCCAACATTGCTGATGTTTATATGAGAGAAATTGATAGATTACATGGCATACCCAAGACAATTGTGTCTGATAGAGATCCAAAATTTACCTCAAAATTTTGGAAAGGATTATTTAATGGATTTGGAACAAATTTGAATTTTATT
>JASDQU010818729.1:33658-48163 GCA_032191745.1 Picea mariana | reverse complement strand
CAGGGAGAGAATCTTTGGGCTCAGTATCTTCATCAGCATGGGGAAAGTCGCAGATAAGCTCCGAAAACACCAAAGATTTTTTATCTTTGGACTTAACAAATTCAAGATCAAACTCTTGAAGGATGAAGATCCATTTAGAATATTTTCCCCCAAGAACTTGATGTGTCAAAATGTGATACATGGGTTTAGAGTCCGCGATAACTATGGTGGTGCGTAGAAAAATGTAATGATGGAATCTCTGAACAACGATGACGACTTCCAGAGAAAACTTTTCAACATGTGAATATCGAAGCTCTAGACCAGATAGACTTTTTTCTCAAATAATATATCACGTGTTCCTCGTTGTGAGGGTCCTCTTGAACTAGCACCATAGAAATAGTGGAAGTAGAGAATACTAAGTAAAAGATATAGTCCTATGTATAGTTAGGAGGATGCAACAAAGGTGCATTGGTAAATGCATGCTTAAGAGCATCAAAAGATCGTTGAGCGGTGTCATCCCAGATGAAAGGGGTGTCTTTCTGCAATAATCACATAAATCCTTTGGTAATCTCAGCGTAGTTACAAATGAAACGACGAATAAACTTTTCTTTCCCCTGCAAACTTTGGAGTTGTGTCAGATTATTAGGTGGAGGTAAAGCTAGGATAGCTCTAATCTTTAAGGGATCCACCCGAATCCCATTCTTGGAGACAACAAAGCCGAGGAGTCGACCGGATTATACAACAAAAATATATTTATGTGGGTTCAAATGAATGCAGTAGAACCGACATTGAAGAAAAATAGCCCCTAGATGACCAAAATGGTCTGATCGATTGGATGAATGGGCAGGTAAATTGTCAAGGTAGGGTTCCACAATATGTTTGATATTGTGGAAAGAATATGACATGGCCCACTGGAATGTGGCACCAACATTTTTGAGGCCAAATGATATTTTTTGATAGGCGAAAGTTCCCCATGGGCAGATGAAGGCTGTCTTACGTTGATTAGCAGTAAAATTTCAATCTGCTTGTACCTTGAGAAACCATCCATGAAAGGGAAAATCATGCTACCAATGCAATTATCAATAATCTGGTTGATGAAGGGCGTAGCGTAGTTTTCTTTCAGACAAGTCTTATTGAGGTCCCTATAATCAACACAGACATGAATGGTCCCCTACTTCTTATTAACCAAAACGATGTTCGAAACCCATTTCGTCAAAGGGACAGGATAGATGAAGCCAGATTTCAATAATTTCTCAACTTTTGCCTTAATAGACGCAATCTTCTTAGGATGGACCGGGTGGAGTTTCTGTCGAACAAGTTTGATACATGGGTAGGTTTTAATCTCATGCATAATGATCAATGGATCAATCCCTGGCATCTCTTCATAGCTCCAAGTGAAGACATCGCAAAATTCTTTAAATAAAGCGGTGTAAGAGACCACTTCCTCGGGTGAACAATTAGCACCGAGGTTAATGTTTTCCATGACACCTTCCTTGATTGAAATGTCGATAACAATGGCAGACGAAATGTTTCCCAAATTCCCCTAAGAAAGAGTATCTTGTGTGAGGATGGGAGATCGTGGAAAATCGACAACATCGGGAGGGAAGACAAAGTGTATGTCTTCTTGAATTTCTTCGAGAGGTGGAAGAAAAGAGGAACGATGATGGATATCATCCCAAGGTATGTCCTCGATTCAAAGCATTTCCATTATAGATTCATCGGAAGGGAAAATTTGGGAAATGTATTCGAACGCAGACGTCAAGGAATTTAACCACGAAGGTATCAAGTAACTGTTGAGTGCCAAGAGATGTTGGTTATCCGAGGAGGGAGAGGCAGATTGGATAGCAATGTATGAGGTTTCGGATGGACTAAGTGGCAAGGTGTCACCTAGTGAATCGAATTCCAACGAACTAGGTACAGTCCAAGGGTCAGATGATTCCAAGGATTGGTAAACCATAGTCGAAATCATGTTGATGGTGGCAACATGATGTGTGGTGGGTGGAAGTGGTGTAGGGAAGGTGCCCATAAGGCTAGATTCTTTCAAAAAGCCAACACCAATGCTCTCATATGTGATCTTGTAATCTCCTAAGAATGGAATCTTGTTTGTAGTGGGGGTGTGAGCATCGGGTGTACACAAGTCTAACTAATTGACAGTGACAATTTTTCCCAGATGAGGAAATTGTACACATAGAAACACTGACGAGGCAATGACAGTCATAGCATAAAACCAAATCCTTCCAAGTAATAAGTTGTAATCGAGGGGAATATCGACCACCTTGACATCAACAGTGACGATTTTGCCGCCCAACTGGATGGGCAGGGACTGCAAAATCCTATGGGGATGAAAACCTTGCCCATTGAATGCACGTAACATCATTGGGGATTTGTTAAGTGTGGGTGATTTTAAACCTTTCCAACATGCTAAATACATGACACAAGTAGAGGCTCCCTCATCCAAGATGGTTCGGTGAATTTGTTGATTGTGAATAACAACATCAATTCAGAAAGCAAGTTGGTGGGAGAGTGGAGATGTATAATTGTCCAGGTTAAACATGATATTGTTGGATGACTCAGGATCAACAGTGCCAATAGAATACAAGAGCTTTCTACGTTGATTGGGGTAGTGTTGTAGAACTTCTAACGCAGACATATCACATGGTGCTTGAGCCAAATATTCAACAATGTTGTAGTTTTGGGCGACACGTGAACTAGGATTAAAGGTAGATTTACAGATAGTGCTCTTAGGAGGGCGTAATATAGAGTTGAATGCAGGTTTCTCAATCTAAAGTGGTATATATAGAGGACTAACTGATGGAGGACTAATGGAGGATGGTGATGGATCCGGTAAAGTATCGGTATTGTTAGTGAATTTTCCTTTGTCAGGTTTAACTAGTGTGTCATATGTCGTAGAGAGGGTGGTTAAATCAATCCCGTTAAACATGTAAATATGGGCACTTGTCGAGGCTTAATCATGGGAAGGATGGCTAGAACTTCCCCCTGGAGAGGGGGTTTGAGCAACCATAGATTTTTGCTGTGGAAAAGGCTGAGTAAGCATGGTAGGTTGGGAATTCCCCTTGAAAAGTTTGGCCACTTCATCGCAATGTGGACAGTCTCGAGTGTAGTGATCGTCACCACAAATAAGACACATGCAATTTGATTTCCGTTGTGGTTGCGTTTCGTTAGCAGGTGGTGGGGTTTGAGCTTTCGGTTGTTCATTGTTATTATTCTTTTTGTTTTTGTTCTTTATCTTCTTCTTACCTCCAGTTTGTTGTGAAGGGGCAGATTGAATTGCATTCACCTCAGAAATTTGAGTTTGGGGGGACGTAGAGGATGGTGTGGTCAAACTAGGAGTGAATGCCGGATCAGATCGATTTGCTGTTCCAGCCGACTGGGAAACAAATTGGGTTTTGACGGAGCCAATAACTTCATCCGCATGTGATGTGGATGTTGGTTTAGATGGATCGGTATTTTCATGGGTAGCATTTGGGATTAAGTCATACAAAGTACCAGAATGGGAATATACCAAATCTAAGTACTGAGCCAGAACAATGGCATTTTCCTCGATGACTACACCACCCATGGTGACATCATGAGCAATTGGGGGTAATAGTGATTTAGTGAACCATTCCACCAATGATTGGTCATGAATGATTGCTTTGATCAACCTTTGTCATCGTCTCCACTCATGAATATGATCGGAGATATGTATGGAGTTTGTCTGATGAAGCGAGGTCAAGAGTTTGGTACCCGTATTGTATTGAATGGGTAGTTGAAAGTGCGTGAGAAAGGACATGGAAAGGGAATTAAAAACTTGGAAAGAACCATGTGGAAGTTCGATATACCACTTGGTTGCTGAGCCCGTAAGTGTTCGATGAAAAGACATAAATAGATAGAGTCATCCATTAAGGAGTTTGATGAACACCATAAGTGGAAATTCATCAAATGGTTATTTGGGTCTTCTCCAGGTTTACCATCAAATTTTGGAATATCAGAAGGTAGTTTAGCCAAAATCACTGGCCAGAAAAGATAATGCAGGATAGGGTCATTGGTCAATCGAGACAAGTCTGGGAGATCTAGAGTAGTAAGGAGCGGTAGCTGTCAGTTAACCTGAGGGTGATACTGGTGTGGCATAGGGACACCAGTAGGAACGTAAATTGGGTTAGGTAGATAATTGTAACCAGTAGGTCTTCCTGCATACGGTTGTTGCTGACAAGAGTAAACATGATTCAAAGAGGGTTGAGAAACATGTGCGAGTGAAGGATAACCTGATGGATTTTGAGGATTATAATTCAGTTGATGGGTTTTTCCATAAGGTGGATAGAGATTTTTCCCATAAGGAGGATAAGGTTGTTGTTTTCCTTGAGGATGTTTCCCCCCAGGGAATAGTGGATTTCTGAGAAAAGGAGTGTGCCAAGAATTGGGCGTTGTAGACGCATTCTGTCCAGAAGGTTGATGATGAGCTCCAGTTTGAGGCTACCCCCCAGCATGAGGTTGCCCTCCAAATGGAGGTTGTCCCCCAAATGGAGGTTTCCCTCCAAACAGAGGTTGCCCTCCGAAAGGAGGTTTCCCCCCAAATAGAGGTTGTTCCCCAAACAGAGGTTGCCCTCCAAACAGAGGTTTCCCTCCAAATAGAGGTTGCCCTCCGAAAGGAGGTTGTCCCCCAAATGGAGGTTTCCCTCTGAAAGGAGGTTTCCCCCCAACATGAGGTTGAGTCCCTGGAATTTGGAAACCAGACGTAAACGACTGACCGGTGCCGCTTAATGGATTAGATCCACCAAGATCGGCCCCTCCGGGTTTTTGTGTAGGTATAGAACTTCCAGGTATAACTTGGGTAGTGTTGACAATGGAAGAATTCAGTGCTCTGTACCCAAGGGGAAGTGAAGAGGAAGGCCTATATGATAGTGGTGTACCAATGGGAGTTTGGATAACCACCACATTACCGGTGGGAATAGTTTCAATGTGAGGGACCATCGTAGAATGGGCCATCTAGAGAGAAATAGTGGAACTTGGACCAATAGACTGCATGTTCGGACCAACGAACAATACGATGGAACTAACAGTCGTACCAGTAAAATGATCTAAAGGTATGGTATTGGTAATAGATGTTTTGGGTATTTGGGATACGACATGTATACTAGCACCTGTCCCTAATCCGTAAAGGTATCACACTGTGTGAGGTGGGATTCAAACTATATCATAAGTCCAAAGGGGGTTTCCAACCCGAGGATTCGAATGAGACCCGATTGGAATTTCATAAGGATTAATGACAACAAGTTCTCTGGTTGAATTCATCTGGAGAAAACACCTTTCATATCCTGCAAGAATGCAGAAAACCTCCATAGGATCCATAACAGTTCAAAAATATTCTAAAGAGGTGGAAACTTCCTCTTGTGAGGTTATAACAATGTGGACCTCGCTCTGTTGAGGAAATCCATCCATAGAATGAGGGAGTAAAGGGGTAGAATCTTTCATATTTTTGGGGGGAAGTCCCTGTACCCTACGTGAATGGCATGGAGGGTCGATGTTGGCCGAAAAAAGTTGACGAAAAAAAATCTATGGCCAACTAAAGAAAAATAAACAACATGCACTAATCGAATATAGGAATCAAACCAAGCAAACAAAACCTTCTCTCTATGACCGTACTAGTTGGTGATGAAATCCAACATTGCCTGATCAAGTCAAGAAGGGTATAGGATATGGTGGAACAGTTACGATGGCGACCTGCTTAATGGACTTACACCTTGGTGCAAGCTTCCATGCAGTAATTGTGGATTTACCCTCCAAGGAGCCCGAGTGAGTTTGACCAACGTCTCTTCTAGGTATAATGAGACTTCCCTTCATCGTCACCTTGTGTAAGTACCTAAATATTATGGCTACTAAGGATACCAACTCGCAGTCAGCCCTTAGGTAGGTATAGTCGACAGTCTGGTCTAAACGTATGAGCAGGATAACAAGTTCGAAATCCTTTGAGAGAACTGAGGACAAGTGGACCGATAGAACTCCAAAGGACCTCAAACAGATTCAGAGTTCATGAAGCACCGAGACAAAATGAAACCAACTAAACCTTAAGAACAACCCTTAATATACAATCTGACCACTACAAATGGTTGAACCACGGAGGGATAATCTCTGTAACTCCCCCGAATGTGACCTCGTGCATAACCCCTGTGTTAGAGGGGGATCTCAGAAAGCCTATACGACAATTGGATTTTTCTCTCCCTATCACAAGATGCTAATGTTTGTTTTGAATACTTTGGAGAGTTGTACTCACAACCTAATCCAAAGTGCTAATCCTAGTCTAATGTTGGTGGAATATTCTAAAAACAAAATGTTTTAGATAACTTTTAATTAGCGTTAATTTTGCAGCTGTTCTTTACTCAAGGGTGTATGAAAGTGAAACTGATGGTATTATGAATCAATCCCCCCAAAAAATGCATAAGAAATGATAAGAAATCCTTTTTTTCAATGAATGCCTAATTAAGGGAAAGAGACGAATGTTCTTTTCACTGTCAAACACTAAGATGCAGAATCCTCAAACAATTGTTTCTCAATCAAATCCAGTATAATGCTAAAGATTTCATAGAATTCCTTTCTAATATACAAAAACAATCATAAAAAATGTATTCTTTTTCTTTATGTGTGAATGATAATCAATCTGATGTAAAGCCCCCTATGTCATTCAGAATTTAAGATCAATGAGATTCAAACAATCAAAATCAAGTTTCACACAAACAAAAACACACTCTTGTCGTGATTTAAACAAGAAATACAAAGATAACAAAACTTGCAAAAAGAAAACCAAAAACTCAAAAAGAAATAAAAAGGCTTGGACAAGATGATCTCAAAGATCAAATGGGATGGTGCATAGATATTTTAATTTCTTCACAAAAGATTCCACTCAGTCAGATAAGTGAGAGGAAAACAGTAAGCTCTAAATCATCAAAGACAAAGAGTGACTTCAAGGTAAGGAAAAAAAAATCAAAATTCCAAACAAAATTGGTTGATTCTCAGAAAATAGAGTGTTGAAGGCCAATACCAAGGTGTACTGAGGTTATAAGACTCCTGAGCAAGTTACAAAAGAAAGGAGTGAACTCAGAGAATGAAACCCTAGAATTTTTTTCACAAAAAGTGGGCAGTGCTCTGGTGTAAGGGGCACCAAAGTGTTACAATGCTCTGTGTAAGACCAACAAGGAGTGCCAAGGCCCTAGTAACAAGGACATGGGAGGGTTAACCTCTAAAAATTCAGAAAAATGCCCAAAAAACTCAAAAAATCAAGCAAACTCAGTCAATCAAATTGAATATGATGAAATCAAGAGCCAATAAATCAGATCTAAGAATCAAAGAGATAGTATGGAGGAGGTCAAATAATGAGCAAAAGACCAAGACAAGATCTAGGAAAGGAAACAGAAATCAAGGTCCCTCCCCAGTGGAGTTGCCAATTTCTGTTACAGGATAATCCCCCTGCGGACAAGTGGATTTCCTCTTGGATACTATATCCATAACTCTAAGACAGAAAGTGTTATTGTGGACACTGACATTCCTTTTTATAAAGCTAAACTATCAAAGAAGAGGAAGGAAACATAGTAAATACCTTTTACCGACATTTGTCCTTGCTCGATCCAGGCTGACCTTGATCTCCAAGTTCTTCAGAAGGTCCTATGGTATAATGAGAAACAAAAATGATACTTCCTACTCTACCATGATTAGCTTCATAATGAATCTATGAAAGAAACAAGTTCATGAAATGTACGTGAACTTTAAAGGAAACAGACCAAGCATAGATTTATATTAATGAGAACAAAGTGGTGCTTACAACCATGGATGTAGTGCAGCAGCTTCACCAAGCTCCCTTTGTCCAAACCCTTGCTCAAATAATCCACACAGAATGTTGATGCTTCAATGATATCTCACTTATGATATCATAAGTTTGATGCTTCACAAAGTCTCCAATCTCCCTTTCACCATGAGAAGGCCTCCTTATATAGGCTTGGAGAGGCCAAACCACTTGAGGGATCCTTGGGATAATTTGAGGATTCTTCTCCTTCAGTTATGGATCTTCCCTAAGATCATGCCTTGACCTCATATTTGAATCCAACCACCTTCAGATATTGAGGGGATCCTTCCCTTATTTGTCTCAACAAACCACAATTTGTCCAGAAAGGGTAGCGCTCCCCCAAAATGGGGTACAAAGCATTGCAACACTCCCACCAAGGAGTTCAGAGAGCATTGGCACTCCTTGATAGTGTATAGGGGAGAATTGCCTTCCAAAAATGGCTTTTAAGTGGCTTTCTCTATGGCAAAATACTTGTACTCCTTTTCAACTGATTTCTCCTCTTCAAGACTAGTCTTTGAGGTGTCTTAAGTGTCCTTATGATGTTGTTAGAGAGACAACATAGGCAAGATAACAATATGATGTTTGCAACACTTGTGACACTTGTGACCAATATGCGACACTTGCAACAATGATGGTGACGATAATAGGTCATCATTGGAGTGAGTAATTTTGAGGTGTAACAATGCTTCTCTTGGTAAATGTACACTTTATTGGTATTGTGTTTCTACTGCAACAATGGTGTTTCTAGTTACAGTTTATCTGTTGGTTCTAGTGTTGACTTGACATAATCATTCTATCTAAGAAAAGGTTATTATGGTTGGGGGTGGCATATGTGAATGCCTATGGTTGGGTGACAATGATGTGACTTTGTCTATGGTTAAACAAGAATACCAAAATTTTAATAATCCCATCATGGTTAGCATTGAGAATAGGGTTATCCTACAACGTTGATCCCAAAGGGAGTGGAGTTTCCAAGAGTCATACTGATAAATGGGTTGATGAAGTATCCACCCCCAATCCATTAGAAACAATCCTAGCATGGCATGTATTAATCAGTTAGTAGAACAACTTTAACACATCTCAAGTCAACATTTCCCCTACATCAGTTAATGATTGTGAATGTTATGTTTTTTCTGTGATCAAGGTGGGAATATTTCTTTATTAGTTTAGAAATGTTACTTTTTCTATCAATTTATCATACATTCCCATAAATATGAATAAGGAGAACATGTTGAAGCTCATATCACTTTAGTTTTGCATGGTGATTCAATTGCTATTGTGACATGGACATCTTCCCGCAAATAATATAATTTTATCGATGCCTTACAATTATAATGTTATGGGGTGTTTGTCTCACCGTAAATATTGCATCTTTCTTAGAAAAACAAACACATTTTCAAGAATTGTGGGGTGTTTGTCTCACCCTAAAGATTGCATCTATCCTAGAAAACAAATACAACTTAAAAATTCTACTAGTTTTTTAGCATTTATGTAGTTATGCTTCATGGTAAATGTAACATCCCGACTATAAATCCCAGTTTAATTTAAGCTTAATGCATATATAATGTGTGGCTACGGCCAAAGCAATGAATACATGAATTGTATTCCTGTGTTTTAATAATAAAATGTGATGCTAGTTGTTATGGGGACATGGACAAGAGATGGGGGATGAATTAATCCAAAAGAGAGGGGAGGGTATAAGAGGGGGTCCAAGGGGGATTTATCCATGTATATTAATTCAACCCATTTCCCTTAAACTATTATATGAACCTTCCAATTTCTGATTGAAACAAAGTTACCGACTTAACGAGAGTTGTGATCTCAAAATGAGAACTTTGGCCTAGAAAACCCATATTTTTGAATAAAAAACATCAAAATCAACCCCCAAATAAAAAAATTGGTGCTACCAGTAGCACCATTTTTTAAACGGGGTCAAAATTATAACATTTTTCAAAAATGGCCTTCAAAACTCAAAGAGTAGCTCATAAAAAACTTAAAATGAACACCTTAAAAAATATGTTTTTGAATTTTTTTTTTCAAAACGTTAAAATTTTAGATAAGTTGAAATCGTATTTTTAGCAGTTGGTACCATTAAAACTATAACCTCAAAATCAACCATCAAATTGGAAAGTACTGCTATCGATAGCACCCATTCTAAAATTGGGGTATGAAAATGACAGATTTTTATAAAGTGGTGAAATAACTCATCATTACTGTAAACAAAATCATAAAATCAACCCTTAAATGCTTATTTTTTAAATCTTATTTTATCACTCAAAGAACAAGGTAATACATAATGCCATGAAAACATCACAATATACTTGAAAAATTCAACATCACTTTTTTTAATAATTTATTTACTTTTAATTAAAAAAAGTAAATACAAGTTACATTGAATGAAACATAAATTCTTTCTTAAAAGTATTGTTATACTATCCATATTCAAAACATATGAGCTAAGAAATTTTATTATATTCTCCATAATCAAACATATAATTCATTAAACATAAAAATGATTCATAACTTCATGTAAGCTCATATGCAAGTTCAATGCTCATTTCAAGTTACCATACAAACATCATATGGATAAAAAATACATAGAATGTTTTATACACTTTTTCAGATTGACTCATGGATTCTGAAATACCATCAGAATCTAAACTATATTTAGATGAATGATTGGATGAAGATGTAGATTATCCATACTCTTCTCTATTGTCGATGAATGCACCATCTGAGTCTACATGCATGCCCAACATTTCAGATGTCAAATTCCTTTTAGATCTACATTTAGGTTCATCAGACTCCCATCTTGGATTTATTTCTTGTAGGAACAACCTCTTGATAATCTTTGTTGTCTTGGAGCGAAGAGTTCCTCTCTTTGTCAAATTGAAGACATAAGCAAGTATGTCAACATCATCTAATTTTAAGAGGTCAGTGCAACGACGATTTGTATTTTGACCCTTTATTTTTCTCTTTCTATTGACATGTTTCTCAACCACCATCTCTGGCTTGTACACACCATTTAATGGGTGTATACTTGTTTCATACCAATGCACTTCAATTGCAATAACATCATCATTGTTTTTCTCAATATTTATAACCTTTGCAATCTACAATGGATAACCATGTGGATATTCAGTCGCTAAGACTACAATCATGCTACCCTCCTTAATATCCTGTAATGAACCCCTGTAAAGGTCTTCCACGGCTTCACGTTGTGCACATGACCTTCGCGAACCAATATATATTTATCTTTCCTCTGCTTGTGTAAACTCAATAACACCTTGACATTCTTGTTGAACTTCAACAATGTTTGTTTCTTCAGATTCATTTGGCATATTTTGTGGCCAATGAATGGAGTCTTCAACAATGTATCTTCATTTCTTGAGCTTGAAATTATGTCACTTTGACTATTGAAAAAGACTCCCACCAAAAAGAATCAACAACATCAAAGTACTCATATGTATCCTTAATGGACGTTTTTTTATTTCTTCCAGACATTCAGAATAATCTACATCTCTATTATGCCTCCATGCATTATGGATTTCAACAACCGATTGTAAAAATAATAACTTCGATGCAAATATTGGATGATCTGGAATGAACTTAAAAAATGTTAAACCTGATGAAGGCCCCCATTATGTAGTAGTTGGATACTTCTTTCCCTGTATAAGTGTTTTCTCATCAAATATTTTGAAACAAAATTGATGTTGGAAGCTAATGCCATTAAGTTTCTCAATACATTTTTCTTTTAATATATGAAAAACATGCTCTGGAATGTATTCTTTCTTAATACATTCAATCAATGATGGTAGGCTTCCAAATTTTTTCCTCTTCAATGTTACTGAAAAATGACTATACATTTGATCAATATGATCATGAGTGTGTCCAACAAGAAGGAAACTAACTTTCACCTTTTTAAAGATTCCCATTTCAACAAGCATGCTTAGATATCCAAACACGTTTTGATTTTTATTTTCATGACTAGTGTTGTCCAACTGTAGATAGAGAACGTGAGGAATATTTCTAGACCAGTGAGTGAACACATGATGAATTATGGTGATGGTCATATTTGCATCATTATGAATATTTGGAGTTGTGAAGTAAACCCGTGGACACATTTTTACATTGAAAACCATACAACCAACCAAGTGAAACTGAATGAAATTATCTTCCTGTAAATGTTTGGGTGTATGGAAAAAATGTGGTAGAAGTGTTTTCTTCTAGTCCTTGCCATCAATTATCATACCTAAATATTTGTTTGGAGCATCATAACACTTCTTCTGATGTTTATACAACTTTTTCCTTTCACTTGATTGTTGATTTCAATGTTCTTGAAGTGCTTTGACTATGGAATCTGCACATGACATAAAATTGAAAATATTGATCATATGTTTTCATAGTTTATAACTATCCAATTTAAAAAAAAACAAAATAGTAAATACATACCTCTTTCTGCCCCTTCAGATTTATCTCTTCTTGATTTAAGAGTAGCACATATACTACAAATCCCCATCCTTGACTTCTTATGAATAAAAATATTGTTGAATTATTTCTTGCATATTCTTGTAAAATATGCATATGTAATAAAATTACCATTTCCTTCAACACCTTCAACATATCCTTTGTACAAGTTGTAGATTTCCTCCTTGAAAAATTATATGGAATATGTATTCTGTCTCTATCTAGCATACACTCTCCATGTTTGGAAAAACAATCACACATCCATGAAAATGTAGTGTTTGTAAATGCTCCACTCTCTCATCCATGATGTACCTTTGAATAAAATGAAGGATCTTTTTCCAACCTTGTCTGGATTCTTGATAGATGAATATTACCAATTGAGTGAATTTTTTTGAAAGCCTTTCTACAAAGTAAAATATTACCAATGTGATAATCATATCCTATCTTGGTGGATATCATGCACCCCATAAAATATGATTTTTTCATGATCTTATTCATTGAAATATATGTCTTCCTTTTATTCAAGGCATACATGTATTCCGTGTTTTCCAAACAATTCTTTTGACAACATTCACTTGAAATCAATTCACTTATGGAAGTTGATTTAGTGAGAAATTCTTTCCTAGACCTTGTATAACTAGAATGATCTGGATTGATATAAAAAGGTCTAGTCCTAGTCCTAGACACAATATTTCTTTTCAATGTCTCCACTATTTCATCATCCTCGCTAGAAGGATTTTCCTCATCACCAGAATGGATATCAAGCAAAACATTGTTAGGAGACATAACAAGAGAATGTTGATCACCTTGATTTGTTGCAGCTGAATGATTGAGAACATGATCTTCATTCCTAGGTCCATGTTCTTCATTGATAATCTCGTTCATGAGAGGAATATCAAAATCACTAGAAAAATGATTACCATCCTCACCAATTTCATTGGATCTTCCATGAAAATATTCACTTGAAGGAAAATCATCATCACCCATAAGATTATCAATGCCATTAAATTCTCACTTGGAGAAATTTTTCCATCATCATCATCGATACCCTGAAAATCCTCATTTGGAGGAAAATCATCATCAACATTGTGTCCAAAATTGACATAATCATCTTCACTACTTTCAAAATCCCAACTTGAAGGAAACTTTTCACCATTCTGCTTAGTGCCTTGAAAATCTTCATCAATACCTTGAAAATTCTCACTTGGAGGAAAATCATCATTATCAACATTGTTTCCTTTTAATTTATCACTCGGGAAAGAGTGTCCACCAATGGCGTAATCATCTTCACTACTTTGAAAATTCCCACTTGAGGGAAATTCTTCATCATCCTCATTACTGGCTTTAAAATCCTCACTTGGAGGAAAATCTTCATCATCCTCATCGGTACCTTGAAAATCCTCACTTTGACAAAACTCATCATCACCAACATTTCTTCCTTTAAATTCCCCATTCGGGAAATATTGTCCATCATTTCCATAATAGTCATCACTACTTTTAAAATCCCCACTTGGGGGGAATTCTTCATCATCCTCATTCGTGCCTTGGAAATCCTCACTTGGAGGAAAATCTTCGCCAGTACCTTCAAAATCCTCACTTGGAGGAAATTCATCATCACCAACATTGTTGTATTTAAATTCTCCATTGGGGAAAGAGTGTTCACCATTGTCATAATCATCTTCACTGCTTTTAAAATTTCCACTTTAGGGAAATTCTTCTTCATATTCATTGGTGACTTGGAAATCTTCATCGATACCTTGAAACTCCTTACTTGGAGGAAAATTTTCATTCCAATCATTTAAATGTTGATCATAGTCTCCACTTCGACGTACATTGTGATTATTTTCATTACTATTATACTGTTGAATAAATTTATCACCATCATATTCCTCCTCTTCATCATCGGTGCCTTGAAATTCCTCTGATTTAGGACTTTCCTAAGGAACCTGCTGAATAACATTGCATGCATTAAAAATCAAACTTATGACTAGCTGAAAAATACGATGCCTCATTTGCATTACAAGCATTCCCATCACATTTTCTAGTCACAACATAAGAGCTATGTGAACAATTTTTTGATGTCTCAGAAATAAAATCTTCTTTATCTGACGAAGCCATCCCTTCTCACTAAGAACATAGAATGATACAAATTCTCACCCTCCCAATGACATTCTTATAACTTGCATAATGATCTTTTCCCTTTAAAATACAACTCCACCCCCACA
>JASDQU010818729.1:14040-32417 GCA_032191745.1 Picea mariana | reverse complement strand
CAATGCTAGGCAACAAATTGATAGCATAACACTTGATCTATCAAGGGAAATGAAGAATGTTAGAGAGTGGAAAATTGTCGAAGGTGAAAACAAACTGGAATATTTGTTGGTTTGTTAAAGACAAGCAAGGAAACAATGGAGATCATCTATATATGTATTGTGCCGAATTAGAACATGTTAAAGGAAATTGTCATGCACTTGGCTTGTTACGAGATATATGTTTGGTGCCATCCACATATATTGTTTAAGCACTTGTCAAACAAGACATGAATTATATCAATATTAGATATTGTTTCAAATTGAGCAATTACAACAAGAATGAATGTTTTTCAGAATTATGTTCACCCATCGTTGATGACATTGAGAAAGACAATGTAAGTTTTTTATTTTTATTTTTGTGTCATTTATTATTTTTAGTATCATGGTAATTTTTTAANCCCCCCAAAATATTCCCTCCAAAATTTCCCCCTCAAAATTTTCCCTCCAATTTTTTCCCTTTATTATTTTTCCTTAAAAATTAAAAACATCTTTTACTCTTATTTCATTATTTACTTGTTAATTACAATATTTCTCATGCTTTATTATTTATCCCACATTCATTAAACATAGCGATGATCCATATAAGTTTAGGTATATATGTAGACAATCTTCATTTTTATTTATCCCACATTCGTTATACTAACAATAATTTATATCATATGTGTTATATATACACAATCTTGTTTTGTCTTTTTACATTGTGTGATATCTTGGGTAGTATTCGTTAAAGGATTTGGAGCAAGCTACAAGGGAGAAACATTGAGAAGACATCTAAGGAAAATCTAGCATTTCAAAGGTTAGTTGTTTTTTAAATTATTACCATTTACCAAAACAACAATTATAAGATCATCTTTGAATCACATAAGAATTTTTCATGCGAAAATTAAAAAACCATTAATTTTTTTATATGTTTTCTAATTTTTTCTAAAAGAATAAAAAAATTTAAAAAAAATTGAGCCCTTTTTCAAAGAAATTTTAACAAAATCCTTAAGATTTTTTGGAAAAAAGAAGAAAAAAAAAACAAATTTAGGTATAGTTTTGTAAAAAGATTTATCTTTTTTATTGTTTTTTACTTAAATTTTTTTAGTCTTGGCCCATGGTGGTTACTGGTCAATGATGGGGGCTTGGTCGTGGGGGGGGGGGATGGGGTGATGCCCAACATTGCCTCAGCCTCCTACAATGCACCCAAGACTTGGCTGTGGGGGCTGGGGCGATGTCGGGCATCACCCCAATCCCCTAACGACCAAGGTACGACCCCACAGGACCGTGCCTTGGCCATGGGGGAGCTAGGGCGATGTTCGACATTGCCCTAGCCCGACCAACCCCATGGCTTGGCCGTGGGGGAAACTCTAATTTGGTTGTGGGGGGCCAGCCCCGTGGACAAGTCGTGGGCATGCCCATAGATTGGCCATGGGCCTAGCCGGGCTGGGGCGATGTTGAGCATTTCCCCAACCCTCTGACACCAAGGCTTGGTCCCAACATATGCCTATTAACTCCATGGGTCATTTTTTTTTTAAATTAGTTCTTATATTCAATGTTTTTTTTTTTTAGTTTATTATAATGTAAAAGGCCTAATTTTATTTTTTTATCCTATAGGAAAAATGGCAGGAAAGAGATTATCAATAAATATATCTGGATCACGACCTGTAATAATGACATCAAAAATTGCAATTGGAACCTCCATGAATGCTAGGCAACAAATTGATAGCATAACACTTGATCTATCAAGGGAAATGAAGAATTTTAGAGAGTGGAAATTTGTGGAAGGTGAAAACAAACTGGAATATTTGTTGGTTTGTTAAAGACAAGCAAGGAAACAATGGAGATAATCTATATATGTATTGTGCCGAATTAGAACATGTTAAAGGAAATTGTCATGCACTTGGATTGTTACAAGATATATTTTTTATTCCAGCCACATATATTGTTTAAGCACTTGTCAAACAAGACATGAATTATATCAATATTAGATATTGTTTCAAATTGAGCAATTACAACAAGATTGAATGTTTTTTTAGAATTATGTTCACCCATCGTTGATGACATTGAGAAAGACAATGTAAGTTTTTTATTTTTATTTTTGTGTCATTTATTATTTTTAGTATCATGGTAATTTTTTAATTTTATTTAAAATGGAAATGTTATATTTTATTTTTACAGGATTTTGCTGAAGGACTTTCTGTTAGGATCTGATTCTAACCCCTTTCCATGGGTCATTAGTTACTAGGATATTTTTTCTATTTAATAAAGGCCAACATTTTTTTTTTTGCTAGTTTTTCCATGACCTGCGGGACTAGCATGTGGTTGAGAAACCATGACTCAGGGGAATATAAGCCGTACAAATCACCTGGGGATGGCACTTGGTCTGAGCCTCACCAACCCTTAACATGGCTAGATTTTTTGTCCCCGCAGGTTTCGAACCAGTGACTTTAACATCACGGAGTGCCTTAACAACACACTCCATCACCGACTGTCCTACACCTCGGGGACATAAAGACCAACATTAATTAATAAGTCCTAATAAATAAATAATCATTCAATGTAAGAAGGCCTAATAGAAGCTTCCACTTCTAGAAAGATCTTCCTCTAGAAGTTTCTTTAGAAGGTAGAACTAGTATAAATAAGAGAAGGAGGTATTGGATATTTTTTCTTGGGGATTATTTTAATAGAGCTCTGCTCTGATGGAGGTTGCCCCCTCGAAGAGGCAATTGAACATTTCTATCATAATAAAGTTTCTCATCCCGGTGATTATTCTGGTGTTATTCTGGTGTTCTTCTAATATTTGTTTTGGATATATCATTATTATTCTGTCATTTCTTGCTAGATATTTTCTATTCTCCATAATATATTTTATTAGGAATATTGCAAGTGGTATCAGAGCTCTTTCCAGGGAAAGACTTGTGGCTTAATTTTTTTCCAGGGTAGATATGTATTCTGACGTCTTTAAGCTACAAATATATGTCATTACGCACATAAAACTGCGGTGAGGGAGTCATACACAAAATAAATACAAGTGGTTTTTAAGTGCACATCTATTGGCCACCCTTGTAACCCCTGTTGGTACCCCTTAGAGTGGTAGCACATCAAACAACATCTGTATACATATCGGCCTAGGAATCCTAAATCCCTCCGTAGATAAACCGATCAGCCACCTAAATGTTATAGTGTCACCAAGAAAAACACTCTGGAAGTGATTCTCTAGTACCTGGGAAGTCAAGTAGTATAGCTAAGGGTACGATCTAGCCTCCTTAGTTGGTGCCCTGAGATATTGGTCTAAGTACTACTATTGGACCCCACATGTATATAAGAGAGCTATAGCATAGGGAAAACCCTTGATTGTAGATTCCTTGCAAATCCTAACCCTTGGGAACATAACAGAGAAAGAAAAGACAATATCTATTGCAGTGCAACCTTACCGTCTGCATTGGGGTTGTGAAATTACTACATCTTTTGTCTTATTAAGAATTTGGGCAGTTCGCCTCTACAATATTATTCAGTTTAGAGTATAACTCTCTAGGAGTTAAAAAAAAAAACATATAGGCCTATCAACACCATTATTTTTGACCTAGCCCATTGCATTCCTCTTATCATTCTGATCATAGTGGTACCCTTCAATTATAATCCTTTTTTTCCTGTGGACCTAACCCCCTTTGGGATTCCTTTCTTGAGACCTATACCATTGGATTCCTCTCTTTTCCTTGATCAACCAGGTACCTATTGTTTTCAAGCCCATTTTTTTCCCTCCTTACACCTCAATTGCTACCTAAGCTTTCACCATGCCTACCACTCGCTCTTAGTCCCAAGACACCTTGGAGGATAAAATGTCCCACCTAGAACAACAAATTGCAAACAACATGACTTCCCTCCACAATGAATTTAACACATCTCTGGAAGAGCAAGTCAACAGATTGGTGCAACTCTTCAGGATTAAGAATGTTGAGCCAAAACCGGAAGAAATTTAATCTTCTCATTATGAACATACTCAGTCCTCCCGCTCCCCTTGGGGTTCTCCACCTTCTTGGACTAAGGTGCCCAAAGTTGACATGCATAACTTTGATGGTTCCAACCTAGTCAGGTGGGTTTCTCGAATGGAAAAATACTTCTCCCTTCATGATATTCGAGATGATGAGACCAAACTCCATGTAGGGGTTTTGTACTTGGATCAAGAACGCTAGCAATGGTGGAAATGGAATAAGAAATGTTATCTAGGACATCCCAATTGGAACATGTTCTCCAAAGATGTTTGTTCCCATTTTGATCGGGAATCACAATTTTTGGTTCGACTCACTAAGCGTCGCCAAATTGGCTCTATCAAAAACTTCATCATGACATTTTAACAGTTGGTTATCTGTGTTGAGGGTTTATCGGGTGAATTCTACCTGAAATGTTTTATCAGTGATTTACAAGAAGATATCAAGAATCATGTGAACATGCACAATCCTACTTTCTGGTTGCAGGCATGTCAATTATCTAGAGAATAAGATACCATCCTCCAGGCGCCATCCTTGAAGGCTCCATTTACCAACCATCCTTACCTAGGGGCTACCCCTGCTTTGACCCAAACTTTGAAGGTCCAAAAGGTCTCTCTCGTTGAAATGATGGAACGTCGTAAGCAAGGCCTTTGTTACGATTGTGATGAAAAGTATGCACCAATCATAAATGTCAAGAACAAAATTTCTTCTAGATTGATGCCTCAACTTCCTCTTCCTATGATGACAATCGATCAGATGAGGTTTCAGACAAAGAGGCAGCTCAACCAAGTGATCATGTCGAATATCCAGTTGTCATGCTGATGGAATCCCTGGAACAATCATCTTGCTTCATGCACTCTCAAGTATTTATGCCCCACAAACATTGAATATCAAAGGATACATTAAACATAGTTTGGTTTTGGTGTTGATTGATAGTGGTAGCACCCATAATTTTATTAATAGCATGCTAGATGATGAGATCCATTTCTTTGTTTTCTCTGTTTCTAATTTTCAAATCCTCATCGCTAATGTTGGTACTATGAATTGTGGGGGCCGCTGTGAGAATGTCAAACTCCAAATGGGTGATTACCATATGAAAGCCCACATGTTCTCTATTGCCATGGGTGGTTGTGATATTGTATTAGGTGTGGAATGGATTTTCACTCTAGGGACGATCATAATGGATTATAAAGGATTATATATGAGCTTCATCCAAGACACTCACCGCTATACTCTCTGGGGTATCCAAGTGGGCTCTCCTGAAATCATCAGCTCTCACAGGATGAACAAACTATTGAAGAAATTCCACGATGGTGTGATTTATCAATTTAATGCCATCCAGGTCACTGAATAGGTATCTCATGTATTTGCTCCTAGCCTGCAACTCATATTGTGAAAATACCCCAAGATCTTTGAGCTTCCTACAATATTACCTCCTGATGTAGGAGCATCGCCAACAAGCGCAAGTGGAGGACAACTGGATATACACCAGTGCACATGTTGAATACATTTTGAAATTCAAAAGATGAAACATTAATGTAATAGCTAGAAGGATGTAATTGCTCTTAAATGTTTTGGGGATTGTAACACAGATCTTGAGCATTTCCTCTCATATGTCGGTTGGAGGCACTTAATGTAATAAATCTAAAGTATTTTTAGTCTTTAATTTTGATAAGATAACTTAGAGTTGTAGGAGGGAAAATTCTAGAAAGCTCCCTGATATGGATTGTATTATTATTCTCTCATTGTAGGAAGTTGTAGAGATAGAGATCATAGGAGAGCAGAGAAGAACAAAGATTGTAGAATTTGTTTGAGCAGATAGCTGTTGCTATAGAAATCATGTACATAAGCACTTGAATTAATATAAGAATGCTTTGATCCAATTTCATGGTGTTGTTATGGTTACTGTTTGCATATATTGAATGGTATGTTTACAGTTTGCTTATATGCTATGTTATGCATTTGTTTCAATGCTTTACGTGTATGATTTCATGTTGAATCTATGAAGTCTGTGAGAGGGAGAGTATAAGTTTCGATTGTTTCTCGTCCTGAGAATTCCTGTAAGGAGTGTAGTGAAGGTCCTCAAGGAGTGCGTTGACAAGATTCTGAGTTTTACCTCAGAAAAGCTTAGGAGAGATAGAGTTGTTCTTATCCCAACATAAGTGAAAGTATAGTACAGAGCCGTGCAAGGCATGCACATGCTAGGTCGAAGTCTTAGACTTTTCCAGCCCAAGGGAGCGGTTGAAGAACTTCTGTCGCAAGGAGTGCACAGAGTTGGAAGATATCAGATAATCAAAGATTATCGTGAGAGCCGCAAGGAGTAAGTGCGAGATTCATTAGAATCCTTGAGTTTGTAGTAATAATCAAGCTCAGAAAGGATAGAGACTCGAAGAAAGTTCAAAGGAAGGACAAGGGTCAAATTCACTTCGTAGAAATCAAACTCAGGAGGAAAGACGTCGAGTTATTTGGCCAGGAAACACTGAGAACTTGAACGAACGGTGGAATCTCTCGGAGGGAGAAGTGATAATATCTGTGGACCGTTGCATCTAGTGGATCCGTGGGGAGGATAAGGGAGACATTCTTTCAACACTCGCAAGATCAGGAGAGATATTGGCTATCAGATCCAGAGGAGCGTGAGCCGTTGATTTGGTGCTCCAAAATATCGATATTTCAGGAGTCGGGAGAGTGGAGGAAACTGCTGCTTGGAAGTCGCAAGTCACAAAATTACGACTTCGCGAGAGAAAGGATCTCAACCGTCGGATCATGGGGGAAATTAGGACTGTTGATTTGGCATAAGCGGTCATCGTGGGTTTGTGTTTCCAGAGAAGGGGAGACGACCACTTCGCAAACCCCCAACACATGAAATCTTGACGTGCTCAAAGGTTGGGCCCCAGGTCGCAGTTGAAGGTCACATCAGGAAGGATTAAAGGGAGGATCTAGGGACCGTTAGCCTATTTCAGGGTTTTGGGAGTTGGAGGAGTCGGGGTGACTGATAATGAGATTCCTAAAATCTCGAAACGCGACGCGCCTTTTGGGGTTAAGTCTGTGGTCATGCCGGTGGTCAAGTGGAGTGGAGGCTCACATCTAGTGCATGTTCCTGCATGTAGATCATAGAAAAGGACCTGTGGTATTTAAGTGTCGAAGGTTCCAGCAGGGACCAAGAATCCATTTTGGCTCGGGAATTGGAAGATCCAAAGACCGGGACGTTAGCAGATCCTGCTGAGGTGGGGGTCTACATCAGGTGGTATCAGAGCTAACAACTATTGTTTTATGTAGAGATAATATAGAGGATAGTTGTGATTTGAATTCCGCATGGACAAATTGAAACAATTCTGCCAAGAAGACGTCCAGAAAGAGATTTACCCAATCCAACCATGGAAAGGGAGATGAGAGAACTTCGTGCTCTATTGGATGCCATGGAGACAACACAAAGGAAAACACCTGATACTAGAGATATCAGTGAGGCCGAGAGAGAGAAAGAAGGAGGAGAAGAAGAAGTTGTAGCCAAAGATGTTGCAGAGGAACGTCTATTTAAAGATGTTTCAAGAATAGGTTCCAGAGCGAAGATGGACATCCTGATGTATGAAGGCAACTTGGATGTTGAAGAGATGCTAGATTGGTTCAGAGCTCTGGATAAATACTTCGAATATGTGGATATTGAAGAATATAATAAGTTTAAGCATGCTGTCACTAGACTGAAAGGGCATGCAACACTGTGGTGGGATGAACTGCAGGTTGATAGGCGTTGCAAAGGAAAAAAAAGAATCAAAAGCTGGGATAGGATGGTCGCCAAGATGAAAGCCAAATTCATACCCAAAGATTACCAAATCAATTTATTTTGAATAATTCAGAATTTGAAACAGAAAGGGATGACAGTGAAGGAATATATAGAGGACTTTTACAGGTTAAATAACAGGGCTGGTCATCGCGAGAGTGATGATGAAAAATTCGCCAGATACATGAATGGCCTGAGATATGAGATTCAGGATGAGATGAGAATGATGACGATTAGAAATGTGGAAGATTCTTATCAGGTTTCTCTGAAGGTAGAAGTGAAATTGGCTCGAAAGAAAGGTCAAAGGGGCAGAGGTAGAAGTCAGAGTAGAGGCAAAGTAGTTTCCTAGGACAGAGTACATAAGCTCAGGGATAAAGAGAATAAACCTCATAACCACCAGAAAGGGGAGGAAGCTCACAAGGAGGGAAGTATGCCGATAGGAACACTTTTCCTTGAGCAAGAGGAAGAGGAAGAGGCAGAGGAGGTGAAATAAAGTGTTTTGTCTTTGGAAAGATAGGACATAAGACTTGGGAATGTCTCGATATAAAAATGGATGGAGGGGAAGAAGCTCACATTTCAGAACCGCAAAGGCGAAATGTTGAGGCAGAAGATGTAGAAGGTGGAAGATCCTTAATGATGAGGAAAATTCTCTTGAAGCCAGAGAAAGAGATGGAGAATCCAGTCTAGAGGAACAATTTGTTTAGGACTGCATTCAAGACCAAGGACAGGGTATGCAAGGTGATAGTTGATAGTGGAAGCACATATAATCTAGTATCCATAGAGATGGTGGAGAATATGGAATTAGAGACAATTACACATCCGAGTCCATATAAAGTCTCGTGGTTGCAAAAAGGAAATCAAGTAACTATCACTAAACAATGTTTAGTTGAATTTAAGATAGGGGGATACAGAGATGAGATATTATGTGATGTTATTCCCATAGATGTCTGTCATATTTTGTTTGGGAGGTCGTGGCAATATGACAGAAACATTATTCATGACAAAAGAAAGAACACATACACCTTGGAGAAGAATGGTAGGACACATATGTTGCTGCCAACTGAAGATAAGAAGGTAAAAGAAGAAGCAAGAAATACTATACTTCTCATGAGTGGGAAGGAACTCCTTAAAGAAGTCAAGAAAGATCAAGAATTGCAGATTGTTGTGGTTAGAAAACCTAGAGTCATCTTGACTCGTACTTCGATAGATGATCTACTTTAGGAAATTCAGGAACTGCTGGAGAATTTCACTGATATAGTGGTGGATGATTTACCTTGTTCATTGCCGCCCATCATAAGTATAATCCATCACATCAATATTATACCAGGGGTGAGTTTTCCAAACAAAGCAACGTACAGACTGATGTCACAGGAGAATGAAGAAGTCAAGAAGCAAGTCCAGGATTTGATGGACAAAGGGTTGATTAGAGAAATCTTGAGTTCATGCGTTGTGCCAACAGTGTTAAGTCTGAAGAAGGATGGTGGATGGAGAATGTGTACAGACTCGAGGGCTATAAACAAACTCACCATCAGGTATATATTTCCTCTACTCAGGATGGATGACTTGATGGATCGCTTGAGTGGAGCAAAGTTTTTTTCAAAAATTGATTGAAGAGAGGATATCATCAGATTAGAATGAGGGAAGGTGATGAATGAAAGACAACATTCAAGACGAATGAAGGATTGTATGAATGACTTATCATGTTGTTTGGCTTGATGAATGCAGCAAGTAATTTTATGAGGTTAATGAATGAAGTCTTGAAATATTTCATTGGGAAGTTTGTAATTGTATATCTTGATGATATACTAATATTCAGTAAGACTGAGGAAGAACATTTGAGACATTTAGATTTAGTGATGAGAAGGTTGCAGCAAGAGAAGTTGTTGATAAATCTGAAGAAGTCATCTTTCATGAAAACATAACACATTTATTTGGGTTTTGTGATCTCTTCGAATGAGTTGAAGATGGATCCTGAAAAGGTAAAAGAAATCAAAGAATGGCCATCGCCAAGGAATATCTTTGAAGTCAGAAGCTTCCATGGACTAGATGGTTTTTACAGGAAGTTTATCAAAAATTTTAGTGGGATTTGTGCACCAATGATGGACACAATCAAGAAGAGACATAAATCTTTTCATTTGACAGAGGAAGCGGAGAAAAGTTTCAAGTTTAAAGAAGAAGATAACTGGACAACCAGTTCTGGTTCTGCCATATTTTAGTAAAACATTTCAAGTGAGATGTGATGCAAGTGGATTTGTGATTGGAGCAGTATTAAGTCAAGACAATAGACCAGTTGCATACTTCAGTGTGAAGCTGAACGAGACTAAGATGAAATATTCCACGTATGATAAAGAGTTTTATGTAGTCATACAAGCGTTGAAGAAATGGAGGCACTACTTGGTTCCAAAAGATTTTGTTTTGTATAGAGACAACCATGCCTTACAGTTTATAACCAGACAGGAAAAACTGAACCAGAAACATGCAAAATGGGTTGAATTTATGCATAATTTTACTTTTGTTGTAAAGCACATTTCTGGAAATGCTAACAAGGTTGTTGATGCATTGAGTAGGAAATGTTTGATTCTGCAGGAGTTTCAAGTGAAAACCTTAGGTTTTGATAGCCTTAAGGAAATGTACAGAGATGATTCTGATATCAAGGACGGTTATGAAGCATGTGAGAATCCTTTTCTAAGAGATAGAATCCAATGGATTGAATATTTAATTCAGGATGGACTGTTATTTAAAGGAAATCAGTTGTGTATCCCGAAGAGTTCTATGAGAGAAAACCTTTTGAAGGAAAAACATAGTGGGGGATTGCATGGACACTTCGGCCATGATAAAACATTTGTGCAACTGAACATTTTGTATTATTGGTCAGGGATGAGGACATATGTTAAGAAATTTGTCAACAGATGTAGAATTTGCCAGCATGCAAAGGGGAAAAGACAAAATACTAGGTTGTATCAACCATTGCCAATACCAGAGAGGTTGTGGGATGCGGTAAGCATGGATTTTGTGTTAGGACTGCCAAGGACACAGAGAGGTTGTGATTCCATATTCGTGGTAGTCGACGGATTCTAAAAAATGGCACATTTCATTCCATGTCAGAAAACCAATGATGCAACACACATTGCAAATTTGTTTTTCAAGGAAGTTGTTCAACTTCATGGTTTACCCAAGAGTATTGTCTTGGACAGAGATACCAAATTTTTTGGTCATTTCTAGAGAACACTATGGAAGAAGCTAGGGATGAATCTATATTTTATCTCAACATATCACCCTCATACTGATGGACAAACTGAGCTAGTAAATCAAAGATTGGGGGACTTATTGAGGAGTTTAGTAACTGAGCACCATAGTCAGTAGGATCAGATTATGCCGCAAGAGGAATTTGCATATAATGATTCACCTAACATGAGCACAGGATATAGCCCATTTCAGATAATGTATGGAATGCAGCCAAGGGGAGTATCCAAATTGAGAGATTTGGAGAAGAATCAGTTCAGGAGTGCTAGAGCAGAAGATTTTGTAGCAGAGATGCAAGAGATCCACAATAAGATTAAAGAGTGGTTGCAGAGAAACAACCATGAATACAAGTGCAGAGTAGATCAACACAAGAGAGAGATTCAATTCGAAGTGGGAGATTTGGTCTTAACACATCTAAGAAAAGAAAGGTTCCCAAGAGGAACGTATAATAAGTTGAAGATGAAAAAGATAGGACCATGTAAAATCTTGTGGAAATTTGAGGCAAATTATTATGAGATAGAATTGCTAGATGATGTGGGCATATCACTCATATTCAACATAATAGATATGTATCCTTATAGAATAGATGAAGTGAGAGGAGAAGAGATTCAAAAGGAAAGTTAGTGGGTCAAACAGAGGGTTGTAGCTGAAAAGATGCAGATGGAAAAGAACATTGATCAGAGAGTTGGCAAGAAGACCCGAAGAAAGAGATATTTTGAATATTTGGTAAAGTGGAAAGGACACCTAATTGAAGATGCCAGTTGGGAAAGTGAAGAAGATATCCAGAAACATGGACAGAATATGCAGGAGATCATGGATAGGAGTCCATGAATTTTTCAGCTAGAAGAGTATGATGCAGGAGCATCGCCAGCAAGCGCAAGTGGAGGACAATAGATTATACACCAACACACATTTTGAATACATTTTGAAATTTAAAAGATGAAACATTAATGTAATAGCTGGAAGGATGTAATTTCTCTTAAATGTTTTTGGGATTGTAACGTAGATCTTGAGTGTTTGCTCTCATCTATCAGTTGGAGGAACTTAATGTAATAAATGTGAAGTAGTTGTAGTCTTAAATTTTGATAAGATAACTTAGAGTTGTAGGAGGGAAAACTCTAGAAATCTCCCTCGTATGGATTGTATTATTATTCTCTCATTGTAGGAAGTTATAGACGTAGAAAGCATAGGAGAGCAGAGAAGAACACAGATTGTAGAAGTTCTTTGAGCAGATAACTGTTGCTATAGAAATCATGTATAGAAGCACTTGAATTAATATAAGAATGCTTTGATCCAATTTCATGGTGTTGTTATGGTTACTGTTTGCATCTATTGAATGGTATATTTATAGTTTGCTTATATGCTCTATTATGAATTTGTTTCAATGCTTTATGTGTATGATTTCATGTTGAATGTATGAAGTCTATGAGAGGGAGAGTATAAGTTTCAATTGTTTCTAGTCTTGAGAATTCCTGCAAGGAGTGCGTTGACAAGATTCTAAGTTTTACCTCAGAAAAGCTCAGGAGAGATAGAGTTGTTCTTATACTAACATAAGTGAAAGTGTAGTATAGAGCCGTGCAAGGCGTGCATGGGCCAGGTTGAAGTTTTAGACTTTTCAAACCCAAGGGATCGATTGAAGAACTTATGTCGCAAGGAGTGGACAGAGTTGGAAGATATCAAATAATCAGATATTATCATGAGAGCCGACAGGAGTGCATGCAGGATTCCTTAGAAAACTTGAGTTTGAAGTAAGAATCAAGCTTAGGAAGGATAGATACTCAAAGAAATTTCAAAGGAAGGATGAGGGTCGAAGTCACCTCGCAGAAATCAAGCTCAGGAGGAAAGATGTCGAGTTATTTGGCTAGGAAACATTGAGAACTTGAATGAACGGTGGAAACTCTTGGAGGGAGAAGTGACAATATTTGTGGACTGTCGGATCTAGTGGATCTGAGGGGAGGATAAGGGCGAGAGTATTTCTACACTCACAAGATCAGGAGAGATAGTGGTCGTTAGATCCAGAGAATTGTGAGCCATTGATTTGGTGCTCTGAAATATCAACATTTCGGGAGTCAAGAGAGTGGAGGAAACTGCTACTCGAAAGTCGTGAGTTGCAAAATTCCAACTTCATGAGAAAAAGGATCTGGACCATTAGATCATGGGGGAAATTAGGACCATCGACCTAGCATAAGCGGCCATCGTGGGTTTGTGTTTCAGGATAAGGGGAGAGGGCCACTTCGCAAACCCCTGACATGAGAAATCCCTACGTTCTTGAAGGTTGGTCCCCAGGTCGTAGTCGAAGATCACATTAGGAAGGATTAAATGGATGATCTAGGGACCGTTAGCCTATTTCGGGGTTTCGGGAGTTGGAGGAGTCGGGGTGACTCACAAGGAGAGTCCCAAAATTGTGAAACGTGATGCATTTTTTGGGTTTAACTCTATGGTCACATGGAGTGGAGGCTCGCGTTTAGTGCATGTTCACGCAGGCGGAGCATAGAAAAGGACATGTGGTATTTAAGTGTCGAAGGTTCCAGCAAGGACCAAGAAGCCAGTTATGCTCAAGAATTGGAAGATCCAAATACCGGGAGGTCAGTAGATCCTGCTGAGGTGGGGGTCTATGTCACCTCCCTCCATGGGTGAGCATGATCATAGTATCCCTCTCATGCCGAGAATTCAACCCCCCAATGTATGTCCCTACCGATACCCCTTTTCTCAAAAAAATTAAATAAAGAGATGGTACATGAGTTACTAGAGGCGAGAGTAATTATCCCTAGTACTAGCCCATACTCTTCACCAGTGGTGATGGTTTTAAAGAAAAAAGGTACTTGGTGCATGTGCCCCGATTTTCACGCATGGAATAAACTAACCATCAAAGATAAATTTCCCATTCATTTTGTTGATGATTTTATAAATGAACTATAAGGTGCTTGTGTATTCACCAAATTAGACCTTTGATTCGGTTATCACCAAATCTGGATGAAGGAGGCTAATATTCCAAACAATTATTTTTGAACTCATGAGGGACATTATGAATTCTTGGTCATGCCTTTTGGCCTTTGCAATTCTCCATCCACCTTCCAATGTCTCATGAATAAACTATTGAAATCTTACCTTCAGAAGTTTGTCTTTTTTTTCTTTGATGACATCCTCATTTATAGCCACACCTGGGATAACCATCTTCTTCATGTGGACAAAGTCTTTCACTTTCTACAAGAAAACCTATTGTTTGTCAAAAAGAACAAATGTTCATTTGGTGTCAATGAAGTGGAATACTTGGGGCACATTGTCAGTAGAGATGGGGTAAAAGTGGACCCCCAAAAAATACAACCTATGCAATATTGGCCATGACCAACGACTTAAAGCACCTAAGGGGTTTTATGGGTCTCACAGGATATTACAGGAAATTTATCAACCATTATGGAAAAATTTCTAAGCCCTTGACTGACCTCCTTATGAAGAATGCATTTTATTGGACACATATTGTTGAGCAATCATTCACAGAATTAAAGAGGGCCATGTGCATGACCCCTATCCTAACAACTCTTGACTTCAACAAAACCTTTGTGGTGTTATTAGATCCTTCAGGCACGTGTGTAGGTTCAATGTTCACACAATATGGTCGACCCTTGGGATTTACTAGCCAAGCATTGTGTGGTCGCAACCTGGGTCGATCTACGTATGAAAAAGAAATGATGACCATTCTCCATGAAGTGCACACCTAGCGACCATATCTCTTGGGAAGCCATTTTTAGATTATAGAAGATCACCATAGCCTGAAATATTTTTTGGAGCAATGACTATCCTTCCCATAACAAAATAAGTGGTTGACAAAAATGTTGGGTTATGATTATGAAATCATCTACAATAAGGGAAAATATAACATAGTAGCAAATGCATTTTCAAGAAAACATGAGGAGGATGACTCCCTCTTTGTTTTATCTTTACTAATCCTTGATTGGATTGAAGAAGTGTGCCAAGAGTGGATAACACACCAAGATACCTCCAAATTAATTTAGTGTCTTCAAGAGGACCCTAATCCTCCCACTAGCTACACTTGGAAGGATAATATTCTTTGATATAAGGATCACCTAGTTCTCTCACCCTCCTAAGCACCCAAGCCCCAACTCTTAAATCAGTTTCACTTCTCAGCTATAGTGGGTCATTCGGGATTCCAAAATACATATGATCGTGCTTATTGTTCTTTTTTTTGGGCAAGAATGAAGAAGAATACACTTCAATTTTTCACAGAATGTATGGTGTTCCAACGTAATAAAGGTGAAATGGTAAACTCTCTAGGATTCCTACAACCATTACCCATTCCAACTTATTTGTGGACATAAATCTCCATGGATTTAATAGTGGGCCTTGCTTAAGCTGGGAACAAGTCTTTCATCATGGTGGTCGTTGATCAACTCTCCAAGTATGCTCATTTTGTCCATTAACTCACCCTTTTACACTGTCACTCGTAGCACAAGTCTTCCTTGATTAGATTTTCAAGCTACATGGCATGCCAACCTCTATTGTCTTTGATCGTGACCCAACTTTCACCAACACATTTTGGCAAGAGATATTTAAATTGCAGGGCACCCAAATGAACATGAGCAAAAATTATCACCCATAGTCTGACGACCAAATGGAAGTAGTAAACAAATGTTTGGAAACCTACTTGCATTGTTTTGATTCAGACAAGCAACACCAGTGGGTGCAATGGCTTCCCTTGGAAGAATGGTGGTACAATACTTCCTATCATACAACCACGAAAATGACCCCATATGAAGCAGTGTATGGAAAAATACCATTCATAGTCACTACCTATATTCCTATCACATCCAAGGTCCAATCTATTTATACAATACTGCAAGGATGGACAACCACTCTAGCGGCTCTGATGGATAACCTCCACATGGCCCAAAATCGCATGAAGTAAGAGGTTGATCAACATCATTCAGAAAGAGTTTTTTAGGAAGATGAAAAGGTGTTTCTCATCCTCCAAACTTACAAGCAAACATCTCTCAAAGATCAGGGACATCATAAATTGGCACCTAAGTTTTATGGACCCTACCAGATCATCAAGCATATTGGTTTTGTGGCTTACAAATTAGCCCTTCTTGCTACTTCCAAAATCCATCATGTATTCCATGTTTCTTGTCTGAAGAAAGTTGTGGCCTAGAATTGCAAAGTCCAAACCATACTGTTAGAATTAGATGAAGAAGGTTCCTTGTGGCTCCAACCAAAATCAATCCTCAATAACCCTGAACGTCAGCTGCGTGGCTGCACTATCAAGGAAGTGTTGATCAAGTGAAAGGAAAAACACCAGAGGAGACGACCATACTTCAAGAGTTTCCGCACCTTCAACCATGAGGACAAGGTTGCTTTTGAAGGGGAGGGAATGTTAGGATCCGATCTTAACCCGTTTCCATAGGTCATTAGTTAATAGGATATGTTTTCTATTTAATAAAGGAAAACATTAATTAATAAGTCCTAAAAAATAAAGAAGAATAATTCAATGTAAGAAGACCAAATAGAAGCTTCTGCTTCTAGAAAGATCTTCCTCTAGAAGTTTCTTTAGAAGGTAGAACTAGTATAAATAAGAGTAGGAGGTATTGGATATTTTGTCTTGGAGATTATTTTAATATAGATATACTCTGCTGAAGGTTTCCCCCTCAAAGAGGCAAGTGAACATTTCTATCATAACAAATTTTCTCATCCTGGTGATTATTCTGGTGCTATTCTGGTGTTCTTCTGATATTTTTATGGATATATCATTATTTTTTTTTGTGAATAAAAAGATGAACCTTATATTAATGACATATGTGTGATGTACAATGACAAGTATGAACCACCTATTCCACCACAAATGGTAAACCAGAACAGGTGGCATCATGATGTTCAGAAATTGACACATCGTCTTGAGTGCTAGCACTGCTGTAGCTAAATTGCTTACACAAAAAATTGCAGTATTTCTGCTTGAACAAAAAAGTTTGAACCATGTTCTGCAACTTATCGCTAGGACTAGCTGTAGAAAAAGCTACTATAATCCTAACTACATAAACAGAATAAGAAAAAACTGCATGATCATCTATCATGTTGCTGTGGTGACCTGGACCATCAATCCTGCAACTAGAATAAGGAAAAAACCAAAACCTCGAGACTTCAATCCTTAGCTAAGTTGGGTTGTCCATGAATTGTGTAGGCCGGGGTGAATCATTGTCTGCATGTTGGGCATCTTGTGTGTGCAGGAGCATCCGTTAAGGCATAAAAAATGATGTCCATCCTTTGACCAAGGATGCTCTGGAAATGCATCTGGTCATCCTGTCTCTGCTGAATTTCGAATAAGAGCAAAAGGTTCTCCTCCACCATTTGGTTGGAGAAATGTTGAGGCTTTTCCTCCCCCTCTTTTTGTCCAGCTACCTCTGGGATGATTTCATTGGCTGCCACTGCATTTTCCTCCAATTTCCAGCTTGGGGGGATTTCCTCCTCGACCTTGCAACTTTCATCCTCATAGTAGGGGTCACTAGGTTTGACAATTGGGGGGGGCAGGAGATTGGTGGCCAGAGGAGGGCGCATTCTTGAAGGTGGCACCTCCTCTTTTAACAAGTTCAGGCTAGGGAGCAGAGGAGGGATGGACAAAGGGAAGTGATCACTAGAGGAGGATGCTTCCAATTTGAAAGATCTGACGTTGTGGAACTAGAGAGGAGTCGACTGAACAACCTCCTGCGTCCTTTGGGAAGAGTGTCAAGGGCTCGCAAAATGAGAAATGAGAGATCATTGGGAAGGGGTGAGCCTATTGGCTCAGGAAAGGGTGTTGTAATAACGAGTGTAAATTCTAACCTTGTACAATATCTACTGTAAACTAATATTTAGAAAAGAACAGAAAATATACAATGGCAAACACAAACATTACACAGAGATTTTTCACCTGGAAACCCAAACCGGGAAAACCAACATATATTATATTCATACATTGTGTTACACTGTTTACAATACAATATACATATAGGAGCCAACAACATCCAAAACCCTAACCCAATGACTTGGATTAGTCCAAAACCCTAATTCCTTAATCGGAAATAGAAAACCATCGACATAAAACCATGTGCCGAAAAACCACCTAAATAAAATGTGGTCCCGGTAATATGTCGTCTTAGAAATATGTCGTCCTGGTAATATGTCATCCCGAAAATATGTCGTCCCGGTGTGAAAAAAAATTTCAGGGGAACTGCCCCCGAACCCCTGTGTGCTCGGCGTAGACGCTCAGACACTACTACTTGTGCAAAGAATATAACACATACCCAACATTCTCCCACTTGTTGTTTTCTTTGCACACAGGGGGTTACAGGGTTACATAGTCA